>BPLR01001469.1:0-117337 GCA_021605095.1 Caerostris extrusa
ATTCATAAATAATATGCTACTTTACCATCATAATTTTAATTAAAATATTAAATTATTGAGAAATTATATTCGTATCGAAATATTTACTAATAAGTACACTTGAACTATTTCTATTGAGAGATATACAAAAATGTTTACTAAATGGGAGCATCAAAAATATTCGTGATATGAATAATTTTAATTTAGTGTCTACAACAGAGATAAGTTAAATTGCGTATAAATAATGTGTAAGATAAAGTTATCATGCATCAACAAATATAAAGTGCGTATAAATCTCGTTATATTTCATTTATTCATTACTCAATCGTTACATTTCATCAAAGACAATACAAATGTTTGCCATTCACTTCGCTTCTTTTTGGGGAAGTAGTTCACTCTAGTCAAATTTCAGCAGCCACAAATTGTTACAAGAAACCTTTTGCTTTATTTGTCACCGGACCTAGCAGCCATTACTGGACTCCCCATCTTCTAGAGGAGGGGTGGCCACCCCAAATGATCTTGCGGGCCACTTTGGAAATGCATCATAACTTCCCGGGCCGCATATAAAATTATATATCCCCATATTAGAATTAGACCCATTATGGACATTTTTTGGAGTGAAAATTGAAACATAACGAGAGTTATTATTTTCGTGTTTACTATTATTCTTACATGTAAACGTAGATGTAATTCTTACATGTAAATTCCTGTCTAACATGACTGTAGACCTTTGAGCGTAGGGCTGACAACTCTACACCGAAAAAAGAATACATCTCCTGTCTCGAAATCCGCCAGTAGGCACACGGCCTTAGCCTACCATAGGGCTGTTGCGCAGGTGGAGAAGAAAGAAGAAGATGCACCTTCATAAAATAATTTAAAGAAATACCTTCCATCCTAAAAAGACCACACAAATTGAAGTTTTTAGCTTTTTAATGATTTAAAAATTCACTTTAGTATTTTTGAAAGAAAAACGAGGTAAGATGCATAATTTTACCATGTTATGTGTTTAGTATAACAATATTAAAATATTTGTTCCAGGAATTACCAGGTTTCAGAAAATTAAGTTGGCGCTAATTCTTAAACACTTTTAAATTGAATTGTCTTGTGACGTGACATAAAAATGCTCGCCAACGCAAAACAAATGTGAATAAAAATAAAATATAATGGTTTTTTTGAACACTCAAGATATAATATTAAGAGCATACTTTAAATCAGGGGTGGCAACCCAAACGATCTTGCTTTTCTTGCACTTTGGAAATCATCATAATTCCACGGGCCGCATATAAAATTATATACCTCAATATTAGATTTAGACCCATTATGAACATTTTTTTGAAGTGAAAAATTGAAACATAGCGAGTTATTATTTTCGTGTTTACTATTATTCTTATGTAAACGGATATAATATAATAATGATGACACTAAACCACATTGTAAAGAAATATATAACACTAAAAATGAAATATAAAAAATATGTAAATACAAATGAATTTAAAAAATGAAATCATTAAAAAATATTTATTTTACTAGTACGATATTTGTTCCACTCTTTCACTTAACTTTCGCACATCGATCTAATTTGGCTGTTTACACATCGTAATCAGTGTTGCGTCCGTTATATTTGAGCGTGTTTTGTGTTTGGTCAATTTCATTTTAGAAAAGAAGAGAAAAAAAAAAAAAAACGATTCGCAAGTGTAAGTTGAACCAAAATCGTTAACAACTACAATTAAGAGTCTGGTTTGCTCTGCTATCAACAATTAACTGTGCGTATCTAGGGATGGTCACTGCGACACTGAGGTCACAATGTGAAACATAGAACCTGTTATATTAGATGTTCCAAGATGCGTTTTCATCATGAGTTCGCAGAATATAATTATACTGCGAACTTGTAACTGTAAACTCATAAATAAAACAGGCAATATCTGTCCCATATTCGCAAGAATATTATTTTGAAAATCAAAGATTAATTTTTCTCATAATTTCGGCAGCTCATTTTTTTGAATATATGGACGTACACACATAATGTTTTTTTTAATGCATTAGCCACTACTTTGACCAATATAAAAATAAATAGATTTTGTAAAAAAGTTGACAAATCTCACTGGCCGCAAAAAAAAAATATTCAAAGGCGGGCCGCATGTGGCCTACGGGTTTATCCACTCCTGTTCTAGAGCAATGACAGTAGTGATACACTATAATTTTTTCCATTGAAAAATATTTTTCTGAATAGAATTTTCAACTCCTTTATAAATATCTTTCCATTAGTGATGCGGTGAATATTATGAGCATCAAGAAGGTCTTCATACACTTCAAGATTATCTATCCCTAATGAAAACTAACACTTGAGCACTATCTAAAAACACCCAAGGCTAAATAGAACTACTCTAGATGTCGATTTTTTTGTCAGGCAATTGAGTTGATATATCTTCTATAATATTATCTACCCTTCGAGCCACTGTTCTGACAGATAGATCTATTAGCTTTTTCTGAGAGATTTCTTTGCTGCAGCAATCATGCAATCCTTGATTAATTCGCCGTCAATAAATGGTTTCCCATGTTTCACTAATGAAGGAGCCACGCGGAAAGTAGCAAGAGTTCTTGTTTCATTTACTCTTTTAATACGTTTTTATTAGTTTCACCTGTATGTTTATTTGTTTGTAACTGACTCTTTGGGCTCGATTTTGTCCTACTTTAAGCGATCAGATTTAATTTAAACGTTGTAGACTTATCAAAGGACCGGCGACAATAAAATATTTTTGATAAGTTTATTATCTCATCAAACATACTTGTGACAGTGGCACAACGGATAACGCGCCTGACTACGGATCAAGAGATTCCCCCTATTCGAATCCTGGCTGGCTCGACATATTCGCATTTAGCCTTTGTTTTACTCACAATTAAATTATTCTGAGAACTATAGTTCCAGTCCTCCGTACTGGGACCTCATTTAAATATTATAGTTTAAAAACACGCTTTTAGAGTTAATCAAACTAAAAAATAATTATTAACATAAGAATAAAATGACTGACGAGGAAATTAATGTCACTGTTCAAAAAGCATGAGGTGCTCGATATCAATCGTTATAATTTTTCACTAGTTTCATTCCAAAATACAGAGTTAGTTTAAAAATGTCATACAACCCCCCCATGTGGTCTAAACCTCTGTATTCTTTTTTAAAAACCTTTTATATAATTAAAAATATATTGGATCTTTACCTTTTCCATAAGGAATTCAATCTCTGAAGAATAATTTGCTTGGATTTTTCCAAACAAGAATCTTCTTCTCTAAGAGCCATGATTACTGTATATCTTCCCGGCTCGTCTCTCTTGCAAGTTTTCAAAAAATGTTCACCCCAAATATCGGCTTCGTCATTCTTGATTGTATAGGGTTCCACTGCTTCGATTTCCCTAAACTGAACAATTAAGGTTTGTCTGTGGATAGACCACAATGTTTACATTTTTTGCTGTTTCGGTATTCGGACACCACAAAGCAAAACATTGTATTTTTGATAAATAAGACCCGAATATTCCATAAAAAATTGACCTGGCTTGAGTAAGTCGTAAAATACTTCCGCTCCCAATAGCATTTGAATGCACTCAGTAACATTAAACCTCTTGTCAACTAAATTAACATTACACAAACCATCTTCTTTATTTCTATTTTGTTTGATAGGATTAAATCTTCTGCGATCTTTGGATATATTAATAAGTCCAATCACGAGTGAAACTTTTTTTTACTACTAATGATGACGCAGAAATGCTTGATTTAATCGGAAATGGCGGATTGTTCAAACCCGAAATAGCTATGCTTATTTTCTCTTTCTTCAACCTCAGTCTGTTAGCACATTCTTTAATTAAAAATAAGACGTACTTTCCGAATCTAGAAAGGTTTTGATTGGAAATAAATGTCCGGTCTCATTAGCAATGAAGCAGATGACTGTACTCAATAAAACATTTTCCTCTTGGTAGTATAAATTGAGGTTAAACTATTCTCATGACTCATATCACAAACTTAACTGCTGAGGTAGTAAGTCACTTTCCTTTCTACTCTGGAATTTGTTTATCAGGGTCCGATTGAAATAGAGCTTGACGACTCTTTCCATACTCTGAGTATGTTTTGATATGCAATTCTTCACTCTATAATTCGAAGAAAAGCAAATGAAGCGAATATTGTGTTTATCTTCAACTCAAGTTATTCACTGGAAGGTTTTTATAACTCAGCCATTTATAGGATGAATTTGTTCACTACGCATTTTGATAGTTTTTCAGAAGAAACACTTTAGCGGTGGTTTTAAAAGGCCGTTTTTCATAATTATTTCTTAGGAATGCTCTATAGTAGGTGTCATATTTTGTGGCACTCTTTGAGGCTATACACAGGTCTGATTCCCTTCCCAATGGCTGAGGCTTGAACCCTGTTAGATACTTATGTGCATCAATTTTTTGTCAAGAGATTTTATCAGGAACAATTCATTCACATAATTCCTTAAATTCTAATACTCTCAATTGACATTAATATTCAATATTACACCATCACACTTAAGGATGGTCTCGGTTAACTTCGCTTCTTAGACTCGCGGACTTCTCGTAGCGCTTTAAAGATGGTGTTGCTTGCACAGACATAATATGTTAAATATACAAACCAATTGTATCCTTTAATTCCTAGACTATTAGAATAAAAATTTTATAAAAGAGTACGGTGTCGAATTTTTAAATCGATTCTTTCAAAAATACTTGTCACTTGACTCCTCAGTGCTTTTCTATTCACTATTTACATACTTGAAATTTTTGACATGCCTATAGTATGCCAATTAATTATTCGAATTCAGTACCATCAATAAAACATCTTTAAAAATCCTTTTAATTTATACTATAGTTATTTAATATCCATATTTTTAAGTATCATTAATTTTTATTAATAATGCTTATAATAAATTAATTACTATAATTATTTAATATAAAGAAAGACACTTAATATTAAATAATTATAAATTATGTTAAAAACAACTTTTAAGAGACGGTAGAAAAGGGGAGGAAAAATCATTGTTTGCTGCAGACGTGATTTGCCTTGTTAGCAGAACTACATTTTTCTTCAATGTAAACTACCTCGCTTCACTACTAGACATTTCGGATTTTTTTCATCTAACATGTCAGTTTCAGTATGGTACCATTTTTTATTTGATTTGCTAAAATATCAAACACCTTTTGAACAGTGTAAAGATTTGGCCGTGTCTTTTTATGGATACCCTACATTTCTGATGACTATTACAGGGCTTTAAAAACATTTCATTTTCTATGAAAAATCCTATTACCCTATAGGCAATGGGGAACTACTTTGATCTTTTTTTAATAAAAGTTGTTTACATTTTCTTTTCCTCTTTTCAACATCGTACTGTTGCGATCTAGCCGGCCCGACAATTTCATCTATTCATTTGTTACTTTTTCTGGATGTCAGAAATATTGTGCAAAATTTCAGTAAAATCAAACTAAAAATTCATCAAGAGTCTATTAAACACGTGACTCTAATTGGTCAACAATTAATTCCAGACATCATAGTTTTTTTTTTTTTTTTTTTTTTTTCTCAGTGTCACCTTTATTTGGATATCATTTCGATAAAGCTGCTTGGTAAACAAGGTATAAATAATGATATAATTTAAAAAAAACATTCATAATTAAAACTGCTTTTCAAAAAATACGCATTAAAATTTTTATTTCTTAATAGAATGACTCATTTTATGGAATGCATCACACATGAACAACATTCAAAAGATTCGCACATGGCTATTGTTATTATATATTTAATAAATCCTGTTAATTTTTTTAACTGCGAATTCAGTGTCCTATTCACAAGATAGTAATCTACATTGCATGGTTTTAAAACAAGAAATGGAAATTTGCAGTTCAGATACTTTAAAGAAAAAAGATTTTAAATATAAGTAGAAGATAAATTGTTCCATTTAAGAAATCAAGTCAAGTGATTTCTTAAAATGGAACCATTTATTAAAATTATTAAAATGGAACCATTTTTAATAATTATTAAATTATAGTTATTAAAATGGAACCATTTTTTTTTTAAGTCTTCTGACTTAAAAAAAAAAAAAAAAAAAAAAAATCAAAATTGGCATATATGTGCAAACAAACAAGCACACACATATACAATTAAAACTCATCACTTGAAGTGTTTATTCCACTTATTAGTAAATAAAAAGAAAGCCCACAAGGTAATAAGAAAATTTTTGTTTTAATATTTCTCTCCATTCACCACATCTGTACATAAAACAAAGGTTTAAAACTACAATTCTATATAACTTTTTACAATTTTGCACATGCAACATCTATGCACATACACTTGAGGAATGCAATTGAAGACATCTACACTGTACAAGGCAATAATGGAAGGAAAACTTCCATAACTATGTCTTTTACATACATTACTAAACCAATTAAATAAATTTAAATCACATTCCCTTCATTTGTGCTACAAATAATTCATTCATGCATAATGTAATTAATATAAAACATTCCTAAACAAAAACAATCATAAAATTTGTATGATAAATATCCAGTATTAAATTATTCTGAACAAGATATTTATTAAGGAGTTCAAATTTATAAATAGTATTTATTATAAAACGTATCTATGTATAGTTTTATGAAAAAATAGACAATTTAAATATGTAAATGTAAGAGAAAACATCTAAACCTTTGTGTTAAACAGCATACATAAAATATTTTCCACAATGGCATAAAATTTTGATCTTGGAAATATAATTCAAATAACCTTAACCCAAAATAAAATCTGACCATCCAGAGCTAAAACTACACCAACATTTAATTTAAAAAAAAAAAAATTACTGTAACAAATTATTTGTTAAAAACAGAAAGTTTTTGAGAAATAATTTGAACAGTATAGTCAGGCATACAATCAAATAACTTTTTAACTCAAAGAGAAAAATGGTATAATGAAATATATATATATTTATTTTAAAATAAATTCATTAATTAAAGTTCTATGATTTATTTGAATCTATCACATTTCTCTTTCAACACTTGAAGTATAGAAATTTATGTTCTTTCCACGAAAATCTAGGACTAATGTGTTAATTTTCATGTAGGATATGTTCTGCGCCCTGTACGTCCTAGAGTAGGCCGCTGATTACTGATAGATTTTCTAGAATCATAATCGGCAGGATCGAACATTAAAGGAGATGCTTGCACTTCTACTGGTTCCTAAAAAATATAATAGTTGAAGATTAGTAATAATAATACAAGTAAACATAATCATCATGAATACATTAATATGATCTTGTAATCACTACTGATCACTGTAATTTTGCTAAATCAAAACATAATCAGGAATTCATTTATACAATTATGGAATACTTGAGCACCAGCAATGATTCATAATATAGTGACTCGGATATGAAATCTAACTAAAAATAAAATAAATCAGATCTAACAAAAAATAAAATAATTACTACAATTATAGAAATATTTTCTGCGATTTCTTCATTTTAGAGCAATGGCTCTCAAACTTTTTGAAATAGGAGAACATTTAAAAACATAAATAATTGTAGGTGCACTAGATAGAAATTTCTGATAAATAAGATCTGCTACTGAAGACTCACAGTTTTATATCTAGATGGTCCACTCCACAAATGATAGAGTCTTAGAAACTGCAATGGAATTTTTTTAACAGTGAAATTCACAAATACGCTAGTACTCTAGTGGCCAACCATGGAAGTTACAGCTTCTAGTTTTCTCAGAAACCTTTGGCACATTATTATATTATGAAAAAAAGAAAAATAACCATAAAAGTTAGTTGTTTGTAATGAAAGCTATCTTTGAATGGGTAAACTGTCAAAGAGGAAGATTAACTATTTATTTTTATATCTAGGCACATATATCTTTGGAATACCACAGGGCACATCTTTTGAGAGTTCCACTGTTCCAGAATAAGACATTCATTTTGCATAAAATGAAGCTAAATATTTATAGATCACATCTGTAGATTTAAGTCAAATGATTATACATTGTAGCCAGTGCTATCAGAAATGTGGAGATTTAATAGCAATTGTAATAACATGTGTAAAACACCCATCAATAGTCAGGATGACTGGTAGGAATTTTTCAAGTTTTCCCTCATATGACAAGCAAATGCAAGGCACAATCTCCTCATCACTTGTCAGTGGAATATTAAATGGTACAAGAGGCCCACTGATGTTCAACAAAAGAAATGATATACCTGACAAAGCCAATTTTAAAAAGAGAAATATTAAGATATAATATTTAATGTCCCTACTATATCTAAAAACAATAGATATCTGAATGCAAAAGCATATAAAAATGTACTGAATTTTGGAGAAGTGCAATTTACCTGTGTTTCTATTTGAGGAGGAGAATTATAAGGCATATGGTTTGATTCAAAATCTGTTGAGCTATTTGCCGCTGTAGAAGGTACTGAAAAGTAATGAAATATTGATTACTTTGCTTTAAAAAGACGCATTTTGTAAAATTATGAATATGATACAATATATTAAAATAATTATGAGTAGTTAATAAATACAAAATTTCCTGCATAATATATATCATGAATAAATACAATTACTTCCAATACTGCATATGGATAAAGAGCAAAAGTTAGAGAAATGCATATAATATATATACATAAATTTCTCAATAAAATAGGAAAACATGAATAGGAAATTAACGCAATATTAATTTGTAGTAAAATTTTAAATAAAAAGAATAATATTTATGAGAAATGCAGGGCGGAAAATCAAAAAAATTATTTTTGTAGCAGGGAAAATTGCATTTTTTTGGCAGCTTTCAGTGGTTTCTTAGCAAGGCAAATTCCATTTTGTAGTAGCTTTGTCTCTCTTTATGGTTTTGTATCAGTATATTTTTACATTAACAGTTCTTCAGACTGCATGGCATATACTAATTAATTTTATATTATTTAACCATCATATGATTAATATGAAATAAAATTGCATGATTTATACAGAAATTAAATTAAGCTCAATAATTTTGTATGATATTCCTATTCTATATGATATGCAATATATTCGATATATGAAACCAATTTATAAGAAGAAAATTAGAATTAAAATTGCATTAAATAATAATTAATTTTTAACATTTAAAGATAATAAAATAATTTATTTAATGCATATTAATAAATACATCCATTAATGAATTTGATACATTTCAGTAATGAATGGCTATATTTATTAATGTTTTTTGTAATTTTTTAAAGGCTAACAATATTTCTTTATCCTTCTTGCAACTTTGAATATTTTGGAATTCTTAGAAATGTATATTTTTAATGGAAATATTGTATGTATTTTTAATGGATTTCATATAAAAAAATATGGTTATGAAATTATTTAACGGAAAATTATATTAAAATTTTCTTTTGTCATGCTATTTTTACATTAAAAATATTATTTAACTGAAATACAAATTATTTTAAATAAATGGTAGCAAGAAATAAAATGTTTATATGTTTATTTCTATTTGAATAAGCAAAAGTATTGTTTAAAAAAAACGTTTTTAGTATTAAAACGAAATCTAAAGTTATGTGTATCCAATTTTGAAAAAACACAAAATGTAGAACAAAAAACCCAATATCTCATGTATAAGGTGAATGAACAATAATTACATATAGGTAAATAATAGATAAATGTCATAAGTATGTTTTAAAATATTATATAACAAACCTTATTTTTGAGAATTTTATTATTTCTAGTTATAACACATTGATAGATTTTCTATAGAAAACAAACGTGCTTATGAAATTCAATTCAAGTAATTAATGGGAAATAAAGAATTGCTTTAATCTTTCAAATGGCGGATAACTTGTAAATTATTATAAAAAATAAAATTTTTAAATTTGCATATTTAACAAAATAAAAAAAAAAGGGACAAATAAAAATATTAGTTAGAGAGAAATTCAAAAACTTTTAGAAAATAAAAATTATGCATGGTGAATAATTTACAAATCTAAAAATAATAAAATGTAAAATTAATTTAAATTGAATACAATTATTTGAAATAGTTATCATAGAAACACATAGTATATGTTCACAAACAAATCATTTATCCTATTTATTCCTATAACGAACAATGGATAGGATTCACGATATAGACCTGAAGCATTAAAATGTTTTTTTTTTTTTTTCGTCCCTATGACAAATGTTGCGTTACTAGTAAACCCTACTACCAGCAGAAACGTCATAAAAGCAGAACTGTTACACCATTGGTCAATTCTTACCTTCTCTAATAACGATCTTATAACTGAAGCCTGAAGATAGACTAATTTATTTAACTTTCTCTGGTTTAGTAAATCAAAATAAAGAAAAATCTCATTTTTGGCACAGTTTGATGCACAAATGTGAAATTTGCCGTTTTTTGTAGCAACGGATGAATTTTGGCATAGTTAGGCGCAAATTTTTCACCTTGTAAATGCCTTAAAGCTAGTTAAAAAAAAAAAAGATTCCACACACAATATGCCATGGAAAAAATATTAAATTGTGGTTATTACATTTAAATTACTGAGCTGAGCAAGCCAGCTTCAAAAAATCATGATAATAATTAGCGATATCCTTCTGTTTTTTTTAATTTTAAAGATTGAAATATTAAAAGTGAATTCCGTTACCTGAACTGGGTATAAATAACTGAGGAGAATTATTGCTTTCAAAAGGTGAGGGAAAAAGATCTTCAGGCAGAACATTGGTTTTTTTTGTTGCACCACTGGTATTTAAAATATCAACATAATTCTGCGCATCCCTGTAAATACACAAAGTTATATATACATAAAATCTTTCACAAAAGTAAATAATTTATTTTTAAATTTATAGTTTTTATAATGGATTATTCCTTAAATTCAATAATTTTATTAATAGCCCACAATGATTTATTTATATAAAATCATAACAGAAAATAAATTAAAATGTGGCATTAAAAAAAAGGAGAATTTATACATAACATATATGATACCACAATAATTTCTACCTCTTCATTATTTTTCTTAAAAATAATACTTTATTTTTACACATAACAGTAACTTTATTTAATAAAAATTTTACCTTTTCAGCCAAAATAAAAAGATAAGAATTAAAAAATACTACAACAAATGATATGGAATCATGTTTAATAAATATAACTTTCATTTATACATTTGTCAAGCTCGAGAAACAGATCATCTCCATATAACTAAATTTCAAATGTTTGCTATTTGTTTTCAAATTCTTTCGAAATAACAGATTCTTTTAAAACTTTTTGACATCTTTTTGTTTGTCACAAATGAATATTTTTCCTCCTGTTTTGATTTAATATATTCTTTAAATAATTTTAAACAGAATAACAATGGAAAAAGCTATTATTTTTAAAGATTGTACTAACCTCTTGTTTTTGGTCTTTGAAATTTGTTAGCCGGCAGTGATGCAGAAGATTGAGGCACTGTATTACCAGGTGGAGCAGTTGAACTAGAAGGTGGCACTGAACTACCTGGAGTTTGGAAGGTTTTCATGGAAGACTTTGAACCTGTTAGTACAATAAACAATAAAAGCTTGTTTAATAAAATATTGTAGCAATAAAATAATTTTTCATAATATTATGTGTAACATAAATTGATTATAAATATACATATAATTTTTAGCCACTAGAAATGCCAATTAAAAATATATAAAATATAAGTGAAAAATAGTGTAAAGTGTTATTATATTACCAGCCATTTACAATGTCTCAAATTAGTTTTGATGACACCATTCTTTTTCTTCATATTTAGTAAATATAAGTTCATGAACAAATTTTCTTTTGAAATTAAATAATTATAATGAAACTTACAAAATATCTTTACTGATAATTCTTCTTTTTTTTTTTTTTTTAATCATATTATAATAGACAAATTTAACAAGAAGCAAATTATGTTTCCTAGTTTATTATTTATTATTATAAGAGTATTTAAAAAATTTTTACATGGCTTAAATAATATTAATGCTAATAATTTCAATGCTTAAAGATAGAAACAACCACACTTGCATATATTAATTTATAAAAATAAATAAAAAGACAATGTAAAATAACTAATTTGCACTATTGATAATACAAGATAAAAATTCTGAATGTAATTAATTCTATTTAAATTACAACAACAAAAAAAAACAAGACTGGTCATTATAAATATAGTTATAAATTATCAATAAATGCGAAATGAATGTGCTCTCCAATAGATTACTATCTTTCATTTGGCTGAAACTAAATTACGCAAAGTTAAATAATATTTTCCAATATTTTGAAATTTTTATTGGAAGTTAATAAATTAAGTAATATCTATATTAAACAGTAAAATATATATACATAATAAATGACAACTTTTAAAATAATGGCATATTTACCCATCAATTCCATATCAGTAGGTGGAGCTAATGGTGCATTTGTTTCTTCATCATCATTGCTATCTTTATTTTTCCAACATTTTTTTGTTTCATCCCACACAATCTTTAAAAAAATAAATATACTCAATTCAAAGAATTCATATTCAGTCATAGAATATTAGCAAATTTTTTAATACAAAATAATTTATTACTTACTGTAGGATTTTTGTCATCCGGTAAAATCATTTGATTAGGACCTTTAGGTAGAAGCCTGCTGAAAATACCCCCTAGCCAAGTCTTACCAGCCTAAAAATAATTTTTTTTAAAATAAATCTTTATTTTTATTTCAAAATTAGAAAAATATTTCTAAAAGAATTTTTTAAATATATATCCAAAATAATTATAAACATTTTATTTTAAAAAAATCTAAATAACAATGCCTGCAAATCAAAAGCTCTAAAAAGATTTAATAAAAATTCCACACATATGTAACATCTGTAGCAATTTTTTAAAACTAGCTTCATTTAATCCTTTCTTAAATAGCTTTAATTTCTTTGAATGAAAGATCTTGCATTGCCCTTTATTTATTTTAGGATTATATATCATTCCATTTCTATTTAATATCAATAATGTTCTGATAGGATACCAGTTAACTAAAACATTGAAAGATGTTTAATAAAAGTAAGCTCTTTTTTTTTTGGAATGCAAAAGAACACTGAAGAATAACTGATGTTTTCAATTAGACATTCAAGTAGCTTGTTTAACATCAATCGGCTCAATTCTAATAAATTCTTGATATAATCATTAATCTTGCAACCTAATCATTACAAGGCCAATAAATAAGAAATTATTAAAATTAAACAGAAAAGAATGATACATATTGCTATTCCTCCTTCAGAAAAAATTAAAGTTAAAATTTGCACATGAAAGCAAAATGAGATTTGTTAATGTGACTGACACATTTAATGGACATGACTGCGACCAGTGATGATGATGCGACATGATGCCCACAGCGTGTTGTTGCAACAATGAATTGCAATCAGCAAAGGTACAAAAAAATAGGTTTCAAAAGTCCTATCAACAATAGTGTGTTATACACTGAAGTGACAAAAGTCATGGGATACCTCTTAATATCGTGTCGGCCCTCCTTTCGCCCGGCGAAGTGCAGCAACTCGACATGGCATGGACTCAACAAGTCGTTGGAAGTCTTCTGCAGGAATATTGAGCCATGCTGTCTCGATAGACGTCCATAATTGTGAAAGCGTTGATGGTGTAGGATTTTGGGCACGAACAGACCTCTCGATGATGTCCATAAATGCTCGATGGGATTCATGTCGGGCGATCTTGGTGGCCAGATCATTCGTTGGAATTGTCCAGAATGTTCTTCAAACCAATCGCGAACAGTTGTGGCCCGGTGACATGGCGCATTGTCATCCATAAAAATCCCATCGTTGTTTGGGTACATGAAGTCCATGAATGGCTGCAAGTGATCTCCAAGTAGCTGAACATAAGCATTTCCAGTCAATGTTCGGTCCAGTCGCACCAGAGGACCAAGTCCATGCCATGAAAAACAACCCACACCATTACGGAGCCACCACCAGCTTGAACAGTGCCTTGCTGACAGTTTGGGTCCATGGCCGTGGGGTCTGCGCCACACTCGAACCCTACCATCAGCTCTTACCAACTGAAATCGTGACTCATCGGACCAGGCCACGGTTTCCATTCATCTAGGGACCAACCGATATGCTCACGTGCCAACGAGAGTCGCTGCAAGCGATGTCGTTCTGTTAGTAAAGGCACTCGAGTCGGTCTTCTGCTGGAATAGCCCAAGAAAGCCAAATTTCTCGCACAGTTCTAACAGACAAGTCCCTTGTACGTCACACATTGATTTCTGCGGTTATTTGACGCAGTGTTGCATGTCTGTTAGAATTTACGACTCTTTGAAGACGTCGCCGGTCTCGGTCGTTAAGTGCAGGCGGTCGACCACTGCGTTGTCCATGGTGGGATGTTATGCCTGAAATTTCATACTCTCGGCACACTTTTTGACACAGTGGATCTGGGAATGTTGAATTCCCTAACGATTTCAGAAATGGCATGACCCATGCGTCTAGCTCCAACTAACATTCCGCGTTCAAAGTCTGTTAATTCCCGTCGTGCGGTCATCATCACGTCAAAACCTCTTCACATGAATAACTTGAACAGAAATGAAAGCTCTGCGAAAGCACTGCGCATTTATACCTGTTCTACACGATGCTACTGCCATCTAAAAATTTGCATATTGCTATCCCATGACTTTTGTCACTTCAGTGTAAAGTGTACATCATAATAAATTTACTCTTATCTCTACTGTTGAATTCATTGGTAATGACAACCATCATTGCTGCAAATCAACATAAACAGGCCTGGTTTGTTTTTGCCTATAATCCTTGGCAGGCCTCAGATAGATATTATAGTGGTTGCAAACAAATGAAATAAGTGGCAACTCTAAATCATGAATGACTAACATGATTTTCAGTTCTCCAAATATATTTTAATATAGTTTTCTGGCCATCATGATATGTCCATATCTTTGCTATTTCCCACTTAACTTTTTTTTTTTCCATGTGACAATCATAGGCACTACAAAAGCAAAGCTCCACTTATCTAACATCTGATTAGCATCGCAAAACACCTTTATATGAACAAGTAGTTTTAGCGTTCGGTATGATCAATATTTAACACATTCATCACATTGTTTAAACTCACAAAATTAAAAATATTTATATAAAGCAAATTAGTAATAAGTATGATACATTATATATTCATAGATAGTTTTTGCTTGATTTTCGAAGCTCTACTGACCTGTGTGCTATGTTTTTCCTTCTTAGCTTCAGACTTTTGAGTTTCTTTAGGAGTAGTTTTATTCGCAACAGATATGCTACTGGTGCTATATCTACTTCCTGAACTCATAGCACTATCACGCCTTTCTCGACGTGATGTATTATTAAAACTGTTTGAAGTTTCATACAGAGGTTTGTTTTCATTTATCTAGATAAAAAGAGAAACAATGTAAGTTTGCAAAGATAAGATTAAATTAATTTAATAGCAAACAAAATTTTAATTTCATCTAAATTCATAACATTCTATAAATATATAATATTGCTTAAAAATTCATAATACTAATACTATTCTTACTCTACTAGAAAACAAAATGCTCCTTTAAAAATTTGTTACACTCAAATTTAATGTAGCTAAAAAATTTTTTATTTATGAAAAAATAGGGAAGTATTTATAATTCTCTTTTTTAAAGACACTATTTTCAAATGTTAGTTTAAGAATGTTAAAACACAAACATATATCAAGAGTTATATAAGTGCTTTCAATGGGTTATACACAAATAAAGACAGAAGTACATTTTAAACAAAACTGTCAAAAACCATAAAAATTTTTACAATACAAAAAAATTAATTAAAAATTAAAAAAAAAAAAAAAAAAAATTAAAAAACATTTTTTTTTTTTTTTTACAATAATGAAACTGAATGATCTGATTCAACATAGAATTTTTAGACTTATTATTCCATATCAATAAGATTTAAAAAAAAAAATATAAGTAAAAGTTTCAAAAATATTTATAAAAAATGTGATTAAAACTGTAAATAAATAATCCATCTTAAGTATAAATATTTTGAGAGGGCAAGGTAGAGAGAAAAACAAACTGCAAAAGCTGATGAGTTTAAATTATAGCACTACATTTATACAATAAACTAAAATGAAATTAAAATAAAAAATATGTAAAAAATAAAATCGAAAAACAGCAATGATGACATTTCCAATCAAAATTTTATATGTGGAACTTGTATGTGATCTTAAAGTACTTACATGTGTATCTTTTCATTTTTATTATTACTTTCTTTACTAGAAGATGCAGTGGTGGACCAAGAAGTACAGCTACTATCATCTTTTGCATTTTTATCTAAATGATGAATTTTTTTTTTGAACATTGCAATAGGGGGACATTTTAGTTAACATATCTCTTGCAGAATGTTCAAAACTTTTACTGCCATTTACATTTCTGACATTGCAATGTGTTTTAAAATTTTGCAGAGTAGAATATTTAGATTTTTTATCCATAGTGTTTGTTTTAATGACATTGGTTTGTTCACAGAAATTATCAGAGAGAATTTTCGATTTCTTTTTAGCACTTCTCATTTTTATAGATTCAAAAGGTTCATCAATAGGATAAGTGCCCCCAAATATTAAAGGGGGTTTTTTATTAAATTCATTTGCCATAAGTTGACTAAGTTGGGAGTTTTTCTTTTCCTCATCTGATAACTTTTCAATATACTAATAATTTTTTTTGTTTCTTGTACGGATTCATCCATCGATTTTTCTTTTTTTTAAATATTCCTTTTCATTCATTTCACAAGGTACATCAATAGCAAAGGTTTTCTTACTCTGCAGAAGTTTTTCTATTGTTTCATTTTTTTCTTTTTTGCTTTACGTTTTCTTTTGAAAGTTTTGTTGATGAATCGTCAGCCTTAATATTCCTAAAGTGGCGAGCAGTGACAATTTATGATGACTCTTGCTTTTTTCTTTGCTGGGACTTCCTTCCGGGCTACTATTATCACTGCGATCAAATACATCACTTTTCTTTTTACTGAACCTACGACGACGTATTCCTGTCTTTTGAAGCTTACCTTGTGAAACACTTGCATCAAATTTAATACATTTTTTATGCTTGTTACTGTATGATCTCGATGTCTTCAAACACGAATTTAATGTGCGCACATCAACAAAACCAGATCGTGTCATGAGCATACGACGATCCTCAACATTGTCTTTGGACAACAAATAGTTATGTAAAAGGTGTACTGTGAGAAGAGGAACACAAGGCAACATCACTTTCCGTCTCTTCCTTATGAACCAATGCTTCAAGATCAGATTTGGAACAGGCATCAGAGAGAGAAACAGAAGGGAGGGAGTGGACAGAGCTCCATTCCTGAGCAGCACAAAACACAGAGGACAGGTATGCAATGAAACAGAAAGAGAAATGTCTGCATGGCATTTAATTTTACAGCAAAGGTTAAAAAGCATTATGAGGAGAAAAATTAAAACAGCCATTGGTAGGGATTGATGAAACAAGTGAATGTATATTTTTAATACTGGAAACATGATGAAAACAATAAAAGAAAATATTTTTAATTTTAAAAACTTTATATAGTTGTAGTTTTTTTTTTTTTTTTTTTATTATTAATGCTATTAATTTAGAATATGTGAACTCTTACTTCATATTTATTTAAAAGAAAAATAAAAACAATATAATTATTTTTCAACTTATTATAAAATACTTAAAAAAATTAAAGTTCTTATATTTCATTGAATTTTGATTTCGAATGAATTTTTTTAACAATTATTACTACCCAAGTCATTAAATCTAATATAATTACATTTTTGTACACACACACCTGAATACAATTTAAAATGCAGATCTATGCCAAACTTGAAAATATTTTAATCAGAAAAACTCTGTTTAATCTTCATAATGAAAAGCTTTTCAGGTATGGTTATGAAAAAATAATCTTTAATAATTAATAGTCTTCCTAACAATATAAAAAAATACATTTTTAATAGAAATTCAATAGAATCGTAGAAAAAAAACTGTTATACTTTGAAAAATATTTTTGAATTGATTTGCTTTCTTTTTTGAATATCAATCAATTTTAAAACATGGCTGATAACAGGATGATGCATTCATTCAGCAATATTTCATATATTAAATTTAAAAAATGCCTTTTTATTGATGTTTAATCAATCGATAAAAAACCACTGATATTATAATTTACAAATAATGAATATATTTTAAATTATATGATCTAGATTCAGAATATTTCACTACTTGCTACATCTGTCAATCCAGAAGTAAATATTTAAAGTCAGAAATTGAAAAGGCAAATTGAAATTCCAAAAGTGCAAAATTATATTTCAAAGCAATTTAGCAGACATATGTTTATTAAATCTCGAGTTGTGGAGTTCTTTGGTTGTAGCATTGTAAAAGAAACAAGAATCTAAGAATAGTGATATTTTCATTATAACAGCTCAGAGTTAACTTTTCTTTTTTGAAATATTGGATCTCATTTATTATTTTAAAAATAAACTCCTTTCAAGATAAAAATACATTAAAATGTAGCTGTTCAAGCAAAACATCTTTTTTAAACAAAATTACTGTGTATATTATCTACATTTATATGTTATTTGTACAAAATTGTAATTAATGCCAATAGTAAATACTTATTAAATAGAGAATATGAACTACAGTGACAAAGAAATTATATATGCTTATTTTAATTAACTAATTGATTGTCCCAATTGGTTTGATTTATGCAATTCGAATAGAAAATCTTACACCAATTCCTTAAATTTAAGAATTTCTACACAGCAAACTTGCAAAAAAAGAATTCCAAGTTAGATTTACCATGAAGAAAGTAGATACTTCTGATTGCACAGGGTTTAAAACAAGATCTAAAACTTGCTTAGTTTTAGTTGAAATCAGATAAAATAGGTTAATGATCAATTTATATTATATTAAAATTAGCAAAGCAAGATAAATAGTTGTGAGCATCCAATAACTTTTTTTAATAGAAACTTGATATTAATTTGTCTTTTTTTTTTTTTTTTTTAAATTGTAAAAATTAGATAATTAGAATTATTTTTACATAAATCAGATTCCTGAGATTTTACTATAATTAATAATACAATATGCAACTACTACAGCATTTTTCACACAATTTTTTTTTTCGATCTAAGAAAATTTACTCTAAAAGTTTATCTTACAGTAGCAAATTGCTTACACAAGTATTAATATTTTTAAATTCATTTTTTAAATTTATTATTACTTATAGGAAATTTCCAAACAAAAATAAATATCAATTTTTTTGGTGATAATGCTAATAAAAAATAAGAGTATGATTTTTGTATTCAAAAATTAATATCATATGACAAAAATAAACTGGATATGTTATACTTTACATATACGAAAAACTGTTTTCTTGAGATTTTAACCCAATCAAATTTTTCATGATTAATATTTACTATTAACAAATGCTTAGCTTCACAAAAATAAAGGGAGTCTTAAGATTTTTTAGACAGCTTTATCAATTATTTTAATATAATGCAGAGTATATAGGCAAAAGGTACCTAAAAATAATAGTTTTTACTGAGAAAACCACAAGAGCTGCACCATTGATAGAAAACTGCTCCAAATTTTTAGAACACATACTTCTTAAACATATATTGTCAAAAATTCTTTTGGGATGCTTTTTGTTCCACCACCACTTAACAATTGAATTTGCTGTTAAATCACACCCTCCACATTTGCTACTAAACTTTATCAAAAAAAAAAAAAAAAAAAAATTTTAACTTAGGCAAGTGTTGAATCTACTTTCCACGTCTGTGAAAAGTTCAGAAACATAATTCCAAAGCTTGTTGTTAGAAGGGTTACCTCAAAGACTGCTAACAAATGCTGTGTTTGGGACAAAGAGAATTGCCACAAATTCAAGGAAAGGAAAGTACACAAAATAGGAAGGTGGTATATCAAAAGTTATTGATTCATGAAAAAAGAATCATTTGGTAGAAATAAATGACATCTATAATAATAAGTAATCTAATTTGACTGTTCAGGAAGAGGAGCCTTGATGTTGTTAAATCTCTCTGCTTTGGAATTATTTAAAAGGTTTGTACACCAGCAAAAAGTTTGATTATTTGAAATAGCATATCTATGCTATTTCATCTGAAATACTATCAAAGACTCAGAATGAGATTGATTATGAATTTGACATCAACAGAGCCATAAATGATGTTTACATTGAACTTCATTCACCTAAGAAGTTCCCCTCCTGAATGCAACTGAAATTTAAAACTAATCCTGAATAGCTATCATTTTCAGTATTAGCCATTAATTTTGAACTCTTTCAACCTAAAATTTTATATAAAGAGACATTTTAAAAATTTCGAGATAACGAGACATTTTAAAAATTTCGAGATAACAAGACATTTTAAAAATTATATTGTGAATACAATAAATTAAAGATTTCTTTTAGATAAACAAAATCCAATAATTAAGTTTTGGCTTGATGTCCTTCATACAATTTCGCAGATTTTTTGTATACATTCACTAATTTTATTTTGAATAATTTAGTAATAATACATGCAAGAATTACAGGGCAGCATTACAAATCAATAGTAAACATGCAAAAAATATAGAAAGACAAATGCAAATTAAAAAAGCAAATAAGCCACAAGCCATGCAATAAGTAAAATGTTTTAACCAAAAAAATAATTCACATACAAAGAACATTATGATTAAAGGAGGATAGGAATTGTTAGGTGGAATAAGGTAAGGAGGTAGTTCTCAAATTTCGAATTCAATTCATTTCATTTGTCTTTTTTTTTCCACAATAACGAACAAATATACAATAATTCCTTGAGATGCTCATAAAAAATTAGTGAATATCTAGTAGATGTAAGTTATTAATGTTTTGTAAATCCATTTATTAATTATCATGAAAGAGCCCAAACTCTTTACATCAATAGCATTTGTGTCATCTATTTGAAAATGCCAAATAATTATATATATTTCTTGAAGAAATTTAGTATTATAATATATAAACAGTATGTAAAATAATACATGAAATAAATAATGCCTGAATAAAAACAATTTAATGCAAATGCAATATACTCATTCTGCAAAACATATTCCTATGTTTATTTAAGTTTGGGATAAAACTTATTTTTAAGGAATTGCATAAAATTATTACATATTAAGTTTAAATTTAATAAAATTTCATGTTACCAATAGATAATTCTATCACATTTCAATTTGAGAAGTTTTTTAACAATTCAATAAAATAAAAATTACACATTTCGTTCCCAAAAGATGTGGAAATTAGAATGAAGACTTATATTTTAAGTTCACATTGACGGTTTTTAAGTTCCAAAGAAAAAAATTTCATAAATAAGAGGTACAAGTTATTTCATGAAATAAAAATTAAATGTACACAAAATCATAACTAAATACCTGGAAGAAAAACAATTAGTAAAACATCTAAATAAGTTTCTTAAACTATATATATTTTGTAATTATAATAGTGTTAAGTAAATTAAAAATTAACAAACAAATACAATTTTTCCATAAATTGTGTAATCAATATTCTGAGGAGTGGAAAAAATTAACATTAAACTCTCAGAATTTTTGACAAGTATTCACTAAATGTTTATAAACAGATAACTAATTGCAAGTTTATAAATCTTAGAAAATAAATCCTTTCAAATAGAAGATTTACCATTTATCATCAGTAATTTTAGAAACTTACACAGAATTATGCCACATTTTATATTAAAAGCAAATACTAGTTGAGAATAAAGATTGAAAAAAAAAAAAAAAAAAAAAAAAAAAAAGATACCGTAAAATTATTATACATATAAAAATTTTGAAGGTTTTTTTTTTTTTTTTTTCTAAAATTAAAAACAATTTTTTTTTTTTATATAACCATCTGCGTTGAGGTGCATTAATCAGTTGTTGTAGAAGAAGCTGCATTGCTAAAGGCACTAAAGAATTTATTAATCTATATACAGCATTTTGTTTTCAAATGATATATAATTCTAAAACAAATTTTGAACACAACATTATGTCAATCTGCAATATGCTGACATCCTTCCTACAACCATATTGACAACATTGAATAAATTTATGTGTATAAATTTATCATAGTATTATTTATTTATTAAAAGGATTTATTGACAAATTTCAATTTAACATAAATTTGCATCTTTATTTCTGTATTGATATAAGCTTTACAATGATAATTAAGACAAATAAGCATGCAAAATTATAGGCAAAATGCAATTTAAACTAAACAAATTATATAATAAACGATTCTACAAAAATTATAACAAACAAGAAAGAAAGGCATTAAATAAAAATTACAGTAGCACTATAATACAATGCCACAATAAATTTTATAGCACTTTATAAAAAGACAGCTTGAAAAAATTTAAATATTAATAGCTAAAAGACTAATACTGAAATAGAATATATTTTTATAAACATATTAAAAAATAAGCATTTTACAATAAAAATCAAAGTTTAATATCAGCAATAAAATTTAAAAAATTACTCATTTCAAAATAAATTTTTGCTTTTTATGTAATTTTGTAAATAAATTGGTATTATTGAAATATCTTACAAATTAAAATGGTCCATAAGCTGATAAAAAAAAAAAAAAAAAAAAAACTTCATTTCTGTTTTAGCACTTTCCTCCATAAAAAAATATTGTAGCATTTATTGGTCATTGTTAAAATTTACAGCACTTAATTAAATGTTTAAGACAGTGATGATTTCAGTAAGTACTTAAAAATAGCAAGAATTTGAGATTTCTGTTAAAACTAGACTTAAAATCATGTTTGGAGTAAAACAAAATCCACTTAAATGAATGATTTCCAAATATCTAAGGGTTATCCTAGATAAAAGGCCACATTAAATATAACATTTATCTTTCGCACGCTTTATTATGCTTTTTTTTCCCCCCATGTGTTTATTATTTTTTCCTAAAAAATAAATTAGCAATGCGTCCATTATAACTTATGCTAATGTTTATGGTTTTGCTGCTAAGTGGCACATTGATCCAATGCCTTGAAGAAAAAAAACTTTTGTGTATGATTACCATCTCCCCTTAGTTCTTTAGAAATGACAACATTTGTCTCTCTTGGCCACCCAAATATTCAAATTTCATCCCCAAATTTGCAAATAACTTCTATAATAATCTCAATTATATTCCAAATTCTGAACTCCAAAACTTTCCGTTTTATGAATTTTCTCTTATGTCCAACACGAAATGCCAAAGGGTGGTTTTACAAATCTTTAGATGAATTGGTCCAGTGGTCCGGCTGTCATGTTGTGGATTTAAGCACCCACCTTGCATTAGTTAAATCATCCTGTCTAATGACAGTTACTCTTTTCCTTCTGGGTATATATTTATTTACTTAATATTTTATTGCTGCTATGCCTTACTTCTAAAATTTCAATTTTAAAACTTTTTCATGGGTTGATCCAGGTGGTAACCTTAGTTTCTCCTTCATTGTATTGTGAACCTTTTTGCTACTTTCTACAAAAATCTCTTATATTCTCTGTGATGTACCCAATTACCAAATAAGAGTTCAAGGCCTTTGCAAGGCCAAAGATATTCTGATAACCTGGAATGATTGACTGATGTGGTAATGCTTTTTAAAGTAAATTATATCTTCTGAAATGATTTAAAAATTTAACATGATAAGATGCTTAAAATATTTCAACACTATATGATGTTAAGGATAAGAATATTAAAAAAAAAAAAAAAAAAAAAAAAAAACCTATTTATAATAAATTGTATGCCTTATTGTATTTTCATAAAACTTATGAATATAAATATACATATTAAAATCATAGTAAATTATTTAGTATGATTAAAATCTTTTTCTCCTTTTAAAGATCATATACATCTTTCTTCCAAATGATAAAGCATTAATAACTCCAGCAGACAATGTTTTTATGAAAATGCATTTCTGTGTGTTTTTATATTAAAACCTGTATCGTGTTTCATAAAGATTTTAAAAATTAAATGTTTTTTAGGAATAAACTGATTGTTCTAAATGTTTTGGAATCAAATAAAAATTCACATATACATTGTTATGTATAAAAATGTAATTTAACAAATTCGAGAAAAACTTGAAATTACAAAATTACCTGTTGTGTTCCTCCAGAGAAGTAATCAAATGGTGGAGTTTGTGTAATCGGAGAAGAGGGCACATCAGTAGTTTCATTTTCTTCATGGCTTGGAATGCTATTTTGACGGTAAAAAGTGTTCGGGTTTGAAGTGACATCACTTTGATAATATCCTCCATTATCAAGTTGGCCTATAAATGTCAGCATTTTTTTTAATAAGTGTATTAGAAAATTAATAATTATTAATCAACAGAATATTTCATCAGAAATCTAGATTTGATAAACTTGCACAGAAATCAAGACTGTCAGCAAAAATGCAAGTAAAATTTTTTATTACTTAAAATGACTTTGTAAAAAAAATTTGAATAATATTTAAGTATGAAAATGCCAATGTAAGTTTAGTAATTAAAAAAGATTATTATCCATTTTCAAACTTCATATACAAGAATTTATAAATCTAACAAATGGATATTTGATTAAAAAACATTTACAGAAATTATTAAAATGCAATACCTAAACTTCATATTTTTTAATTAGAAATTAAATTAAAGCACTAAAATACAACATTTTGAAATATACATTAATACTAATATATATGAATTAATTCCTCCAATGCCCATTAGAAAAACATGCAAATGAAATCTTTACTTATTTTTTAATATTTAAAAAATAATGCTTTTAGAAATAATTAAATTCTTTTTGCATTTTTTTTTTTGATTACAGAAAAATTCTTTTTCTGACAAAATTTGATATTTTTTAAATATAACAAATGTTCTTTTAAAATAATATATATACTTTTACTAAGAGAATATATCTTACTTTTTTAAATCTTATTTAGATATATTCTCTCACAAAATATGTAATAAAATTAAATAAGTATAAGAACATTGGTCTTTTAAAACAAATGTAGCCACATTCACATGACATTAAACCCTCAAATTCAAAGGAAAGATATACTTACTGTTATTTGATGTAATTGTTGAATTTGGTAAACTACTCTGTTGATTCCATCCTGTATTCTGATAATAACTAACATGATTATAAGAATTGCCGGTTTCCGCTTGAATATTATTATTAGACACATTTTGGAAAGGTACATCTGAAGAAGGCAAATGTTATAAAAACCAATATATAAATAAACTATGTTACAAAAAGCAATATATTTAAAAAAAAATTTTTAAATGCTTACTTTCAACAATAGGAGAAGAAGTAAACTGCAAATTATTTATGCTTAAATTTGGATCTTCAGAAATAGGTTGCTCCATGCAAGGTTGAGTCTGATCCCCAAATGTGAAATTCTGTAAAATTAACATATTTATATAAAAATTCCATTTTATGAAGTTATTAACAACGGACAATGGTTTTTAAAAATTTTATGGATTGAACAACTACTATCAATATTAATTATTTAAATACAGTATGTTACAATAAAACATAAGAACAGGACAACCAACCTAAAGTTTAAAAGATTACTTTTAGCAAATAACTTGAAACAAAACAACTATGCTCAGCAAAATGAATAGTTGCACTAATTAGCCATACATATTATATACTCCAAAATATTTAACAAGTATTACTTAAATAAATTTTCCTTACATTAAAGTTTTGTACTAAAGCAGATAAATTTTTCAGCCAATCAGGATCCTCTTGATCTTCAAACTCTCCTTGGCCTCTTAAGAAGTGGGGATCATGATATTTTAATATTGTAGCAAGCTGAAAGAACAGAAAATTTGATTAAAAAAATAAAAATTTCACTGCTTGGTGTTGCTCTAATAAGATTAAAGAAGTTTATTGAACATGCTTAAAATTCTTTCAAATTTGATTAAAAATATGTCATTAAACAATAAAAAACAAACTCCTTGTTAACTTTTACAGTAGGTATTTTATTATTTCACACTTAAAAAATGTTATATAATTAGGGATTAAAGATTTTTGTAAATTAAAAAAATCAATGGACAACAAATAATAGTAATTCCTAGTTGCCAATCCTCTTCTAAAAATGCAGATTTTACAACATATTAATCGATGATGAAAAGCGTTAAATTAAATAACATTTTAATATGTTTTTATCTTAAATTATTATTTATACTTATTTTTATATTCTGACAACTTAAAATAAATTTTTAACCTGATTATATATAACACATCAAAGTTAAGTACAAATCTTAATTACTTATACAAAAAATTTTAAAAAGAATATTTTAACCAAGAATCTTGAATGCATTTATACAAGAAAATATGTATAAATCTTAGTTAATGCATGTATATTTTTCTTGTATAAATGCATTCAAGATTCTTGGTTAAAAATATCTTTTAAAAATTTTTTCTGCAAAACTTATATTAGCTCTGTTAGCCTTTAATTTGCTTAAATGAATCTAATACAACTTTTGTATTTTTGAAATCACATGGAAACACATGAAATTTATATATTGCAATTATAGATACACACTTTTACCTTGTACAGCAAAAATTTAACAATCTTAATAAAAATTATCGATAACATTATATCTGCAAATGAAGTAGCAATTTTTTTTTTCTTTTAACAAAAATAGCTTAAAAGAATTTTTGCTTCATTCGAAAGTCTGCTTTCTTTATTTGCAACAATTAACAGTTTTTCCAACTTGATATGACATAGAAAAGTGAAACAAGAATACTATTTTATTTTATTTTTTTTACACTACAGATTTTTTTTTTTTTTTTATACATGCATTGCAAAATAAAATTGTTAAAATAACTTAAATTATTTTGTACTTGAATTATCCTTCAACATTACAAACATCCCACAATGGTAAAAATTGTGTGCCCATCATATTTTTGGATAGATTTAACTTTTCTATTTAAAGATTGTTGAATTCCTTTTTGAATTTATTCCAAAATATCTGATACAATGGCAAAACTGATGAAATTTTTACTAAGTCAGTAATTTCTGAATTTTTCATGTATTTTATCATTGGGAAGAAAATTTTTTTGATAATATCACATATTGCTGTGCAATACTTCTATAATGAATAAAATTCCTTTTCTTCAACTGATAAAGTCTGTACTTGAAGCATTGCTTCCAATTCTTAGATCACAGTTCTTCTTTTGTATCTTATCACATTAAAATATTTTATTTCATACTTCTTTAAGCAAGAAACACCAATAAAAAATAAGAACATGTTTTGGAAAAGATAATTCAGAATTGAATAAGAGTAGATCTGGATTCTAAAAACACTTTTGTTCTAATTCATTAGGATTTAAACAAATGAAAACATAATACTTAATTTAAGTTTTATTAAAGAAAATAAAATATTTTACCAAAAATACCTTAGAATATTTTATAAAGATTATTATTACAATTTTGAAAATAAAATATTCTAAGGTACCTTTTTGATAAGTTTTTTTTTTAATACATCAGATAATTACAATATGAATAGTTATTAGATTAACAATTTTGAATTTTATATAATTCTAATCTTAGTAAATAACTTATTTCTTACTTCATTAAAAAAAAAAAGCTCACAAGATGTGCCATTTTCTCCAAGCCATCTCAAAAAAAGAAATCTGTTAAAGTTTTTATTTCTTAAGTTATGAAAAAATTTTTTTTTTTAATGAAATTAATTATTTGTTTTATAAAATTGTTTATTGGTGCTGGTTTGTTGCATTGTAAAAAAAAAAATCTGATGTTAGAGAAATTTGCATATAAAAATAAGGATGGAAAAGAAAGTTACTTTTTAATCTTTTAACTTATTTTTTTTTAGTGTTATAAATGTAATCTTTAAAAAAAAAATTTATTTAAATACTTTAAATGTGTCAGAATTCGAGTTTCCAATTAATTCCCCCAATTCACTTTCACTCCTTCAGATGACAATGCACTAAAATGGTTTGTTGAAACAAACATCTAGAGGTTAGAAAATAGATATCAGCCCTCCCAGTATTTAAAACTATTTTTGTTTTCCTTTCACAGCAATCGTCTTGCACTTTATCTATGAAATGAGCCTTCAATGAGTCCCTAATCAGCATGAATGGTTTATTAAATATAACCATTAGTCCAACCTTTTCATGGACACATTAAAACTCCACTTTTTAGAATTTTACAATCTTAAACAGAATCATCTGTTTACTTCTATGATTATTTTTAAACATATAAGTAAATGGGTTTCATCCACCATGTAAATAGGTTTGAAAATTACAGAAATTTTTTTGTTTCAAATTACACACAGATTTCAAATTTTGGGGCAAAAAGAAAGAATGCAATCTCAGCTTATTCTTGACAGATCAGCAGAAGATACAGTTTAGAAAGCTTCTATAAAATGTAGATTATCAGGTGTGAATCAGGTTAAAAGTTTGTTAATTAAAACTAGATCTCTTAACTTTTAAATATCATTTTTATAATATATAATTATAATTTTTACAAAATTTAACTTTATAATCCAGATGATTTCATTATTATATAGCACTTTTTCTTTGTATCTCAAAATGAACTTTATAAGGCAGGTTACTATAGTTAATATGAAAATATAATAAAGAAAATAATTCTTCATGCTAAAATATCAGGGATAATAAATTATAATGTTTGAATAATTATGATTACAAAATTCAATTAGTAAATTTTTCATTATTATTCAATAAACCTCAGTGCACTTTTTTGTATGCAAGATAAATGTTTTGTTGTTAACATATGTTTAGTTAATATAACAGCAATCCTTTCTTTGGTTAAACTATTCATTAGTATGTAAGATTTCATAATCAATAAACAAATGTTTATTTAACTACATGATTTCAAGTTTCCTTCAAATATTAAAATTAACTTACTTTAAAAACTTCAGATATAAAATTTAACTGGAATAAATGAGGATGTTCTTCAACTTTAGTAGAAATAATTTCACAATAATGAAGAGCCTATAAAAAAATTATTTAATATTTAAATAAATTATAAAAAGCATAAATAAAAATAAAATTACAGTTTAATCATTTGAAATTATAGCAACTTACTTCTTCAAAAAATCCATGCTCAACCAGTCTTAACGCATACAAAAATTTATATAACTGTAAAAAAATTAGAATAATAAGCAGATTGTTTCAACAAAAATCACTGTACATATAATAGAAAAATAATTTTATTTAAAAATATAATTTAGTAAATGAAAAGAAAAAGGGTATTTTGTTTTTCATACTTGTAAATGGACTAGCATGAAACTGGGATTTGCTAAGCTCTGAGCATATTCATAAATTTCAGTAAGTTGTATCGCTTCATTTGATGCAAATTCTTCAAATGGAAGCCTGAACAATAAAAAAAAAGGTGTTATAAAAAGAAACTGCAATACAAAAATTGAGTTTCTAAATTACTGCAATTCATACAAAACAAAAAACAGGCCAATTTATTAGCTGATTATAAGCCACACCCATAAAAAATATTTTTAAGTCTCAAAAATATGTAATTGAATGACACGTAAAATAGAAATAAACATATTAAATTGTTGAAAATGTCTTTTTATCGTAACTATAATGAAAAGTAACAAAATATTTAAAAAAAAAAAAAAAAAAACATTAACAAAAAATTAACAGCTATTTATTACATAATTTTTTTTAGGAGAATACACGTGAATATTAACCCTCAATTTTGAGGATTGTTTACTGATTTCTTAAAAACCTGAAAAAGATGGTATTCTGATCAGTAAATTGATGAATATAATTGGAAGCCTTGGCCTGCTGTACAAATAGTTTTCTTTAAGTTTCTGAACACTTAAGAAATTTCTCAAATCAGAATTTAAAAAAAAAAAAGAAACACTAAACATAAATACAAAATCTTTTGAAAATTATGGATTATTTAATATAAATGTTACAATTAAGCATATAGAACTTACGAATGATCAGCAGTAAGAAGCACTAATTTACTATTTTTTTGTTCATATGTACCAAAGTCCACTTGAGCCATTATATAACAAAAATGGGCAGCACAAAGACAGCCTTTGCTTGCTAAAAGAAAATATATATATACTGATTTAAATACGCCCATATGACAAAACTGAATTAATGAAAATAAGAATTATTTCATTTGAGCTTACCCAATGTGTCACCCAAAGTAGTAATGCTCCTGGAATCAACATCAGGTTGAGAAGAAGGATTAGATAAAATCATCGCTAAATGAGGTCTCCAATCACCCCATCTCTTATCTGCAACATTCTAAAAACATAACATTTATAAATAATTACTCTAATTTAATCAGCATAGATTATATATATGTTCACGTTTTATATAATGAAAGTAAACCTACTGTTACTGCTAATGGCTGTCTTCCAGACATCAACTGATAAAGTGTTTGCAATGGGTCATTTAAGGCTAATGAATTTGCAAATCTAGTCATTACATTAGCATAGGTTCTACCATCCATCTTAGAAGCTAAAAATAAAGCATGACCCCATAATCCATGTTTCATAGCCCATTCTAAGGCATCCTATAAGAAAAAAAATTACAGAAATATATAGCTAAGAGAAGTAACTTTTTCTTTTCAGAAATTTTTAATTAAGTAAACATTATATATTAATTTCTTTAATATTAATGAACAGTACAAAAAATAAATGATAAATTTATATACATGAAAATATAAATAATACATGAAAATACTGTTATATAATAACATAAGGAAAAAAAAAAAAAGCGTATTTTAATTCCAAAAATAAATTGCAATAAGTTTACATGTAAAAAATTACTAGAAATTTTTGTTATAATGAACTTTAAATAATTTTCAGAAATAAAAAGATTTTTAGCTGAACTAAAGCTCAGATTTAAAGATTATATATATATATATATATTAATAAATATTAGAAATTAAAGGCTGTGCATAAAAAGCTATATAGAATTATTAATTTAAAATTAGATAGGAAAACTGCAATTCATTAAATCTAAGAAAAATAATCTGCTATATATGCACCACTTTAGAAATGAATAACAAGTCAAGTATCTGGCATTTGAAAATATAATTTTGCATGTAATACACACAAAGAAAAATATTATTTTTACCTTTTATGACCAAACAGTAAAAATTCTCTAAATTTTCGAGTTAATTTATCAACATCAACTGTGCTAGAAGAGTTCAAAAGAGTTTTATCATGAAGAACAACAATGCCTTCATCAGGAGATGAAGTATCTCCAGCATGGGACTGACTAGAGGAGTCATTCACATCAGCTGGAGAATGCTCTCCTTGAGGAGTATCAAGAGCAGGCTTTAAAGGTAATGATGGTGGGCGAAGAACTTCATGGTCTCGCAATAAGAGTTCAGCTATGTCACTGCCAGCAACAGACTAAAAAATTGACATTCAATGTAAATATCATTAGCATAAAATTATAGAACTTGCCAGCATCTTAATACAAAACAATTTCTTAATTTTGCTTTATATTTTCATTTATATTAATGCAGTAATTATGTTAAATAAATTATATTTAATTATTTTTACTTCAAATATATTTATTCTAGAATAATTAGTTGCTTTCCATGTAAATTTGAATAAAAAGTTTTCCTACAAGGAAAATATCTAAACTGTACAAATAAAAACTGACAAATTAATTAACTGTTATACAGAAAACAACAATACAATAAAAAATATCGAGGAATTAAAAGCTACAGACAACAAATGTGCATATAAATTTTCAACAAAAACAAATATCTTCAGAACAAAATATTTTAGTAATTTATATAATAAGCAACTTATACAAATAAGAAATTTTTAAGGCAATTGTTACAGAAATAAATAATTTTACAGGATTTATTATACAATTTTTAGAAATGCTACTCTAGTATTTTATTTTGTTGAAGTTAAAATAGAAAGAATTAGAAATTGAAAAATAATGCTGATTAAAAATAAAATCTACAAGGAAAGTTTTAAGAATGAACTAAATAAATGTGTAAAATATTTAGATTAAAAACTAACCCCATTTTGCCTGAGTAAAAGCACCATCAGCTCCCAAAGTAAAACATATGACTCTCTATCCACAATATCTTCTAAAGATTTAATGGATTTTATTTTCTGAGTACAGAATTCAATTACATCATTTTTGTGCGTCAATCCACTATAAGAATATAAACATATAAAATAATTTTTTTAAAAAATAATATTTAATTAAACTACAAATATAATAAAATAAAAGTTTTACATATTTTATCAAGTTAATATTTAAATTCACATTATGAAATCAATTTATATACTATGAAAAACCAAGAAGATGTGAAAGGAACTAAAAAACAAGATTCCAAAATGATTAATGGAAACAGAAAACACGATAAGCACAACAATTTAACAAAAGATTCCCCCCCCAATTAGATGTTAACATAAATTCTATACTGTAAAAAACAGAAATATATATCAAATAAATCTTATATAATTAAAAAAAAAAAAAAAAAAAAAAATGTTTTAATATTTTTTTAATCATTCTTCTGGTAATTTTTTTTTTTTTTTTTTTCATGAAAGATTATTTACCTTTATCTGCAATACTATGCATGCTCATTATTACAATTTAAAAAAGTAAAACCCACACTTATAAATTTCTAACAGCATCAAATTAAGGGTAACTTTTATGACATGTTAAAAAAGTGGAGAGTTTGGTCTCCATTATATTTAGCTAACACAAAATATATGTTCAAATATTTTCTTGAGTTTCTTAGCTGGCTGCTTGATACTGAAAACTTCAAAATTTAAAATATTATCTTGACAGCATTCTAAAATTTTTCTCGGATGTAAAAATAATTTTCCAAATAGCATGGCATTTATCAGCATCAGTCAACAGAGCTTTAGTATTAACATTTCACTGAAAATATTAATTAAATAAAAACCACAGTTTTTAATAAGTGAAAAAAAAGAATGATGGAGCTCTAAGCATATCAAAATAAATTTAATTTAATTTAATGGAAAAATTATAAGCTTAATATTTAAATTAAACTTAATCACATGCACAAGTAGCAAAAAGTGAAAACTGACAAAGTTTTGATGTTTTTCCTGCAATTGTGAGTAAGCCTCCTTAAACAATTGTCAATACAAATATACTTTTAAAATTTAGTTTATTAAATTCCCAAGAAATATTTTACAACACCTTTGAAACAATTAAACTGTAAAAGTGCTAATAAGTATTTAAGAAACTCAATGTGATTTTTAATACCTAATACAATTTTATTTTTTTCAAAGTACAAATATTAGTGTCTAAAATATTCAAATAATGAACTCTAAACTTATTAAAATAATTTACCGTATAAGAGGGCCTTGATGATTCTTTAATTCTTGAAATGAGTCTTCATTTTCTCTCAATGTCTGGAAAAGGTATCAATTTTAATTTAGAAGTAAAATTTTTTTTTTAAAATTAAGACATTAGCCATTTTAACTCTTTATTTTGCTAATTCAACAAATAAATAAAAAAAGAATTATGAAATAATTTATTTGCATAAAGAAAATTTCACCACCAGAAAATAGAGAAATATATGAAGTATATATTACATAACACATATAATTAGCTTTTTCACATCATTTTTCTTTAATTAACAAATATTACTATAATGCAACCATATTATTAGTTATGCTGCTACAAAATAATTTCCAGTAAAGAGAGCAAATATAAATCATACCTATAATTAAAGAGTTGAAATGTTCAACAAGGAAATAGTATTTTTTAAATTTCTACAAAATTTTGCCATTAAAAATATAAAAGCTACTACAAAATGTATTTCCTTTAAAATTTTGAACTCAAAATATAATGTTTTAATTATAACTCCAAGATAAATAAATGATTTATCAATCAATGATAAAATTACTTTGTCAAGAAAGAAGATACATATTTATACCTGCAAATTTTGAATTTGGATTGGCATTGCTGGTACAGTATTTATTTGACTTGGAATTCCAATAATAAGCATTCCTCCAGGGGAAAATCGAGCTATGGGATGAGCATAAGAGAATTTGACAGGAGTAAGACGAGAAGAAGGAGTTGATATCTGATCTGAAATTAAATACATCTTTTTTAACATCCAGAGAAAGTTAATGTTATATAATATAATAAAAATAATGACATGAAATTTATATGAATTTTGGCTTATGTTTTAACAACTTTTATTTCTGCAGTATAATTTAATTATTACTTAATTCTATGGAAAATTAAACTGCTCACCAGCATCGATGTTTGACAGCTCAGTTTGACTTTCATCATAATACTTCTGTCCCAGGTTAAAGGAGGAAAATTCAGATTCGTTAGAATCAATATCTGGTCCTGGATAATGACTAAAAAACGTTAAACAAAACAATTTAAACCAAACCAAAATTAATTTAAAGAACAAATTAAAAATTAACTTATGCACATATGCATGAAAAAGCAGCAATATATATATATATATAAAATTATAAATTCCTAAGTTGAGATCTATTTTTTATTTGATAAATAGAGTAGTCTATTTTGAGTATTATTAGTTATATTAATGTTATTGTTGTTTGCTGTCAAATTATTTTTCCCTCAATTATTACCAGAGATGAATAATTTGTATTAGTACTATAATTCAAATATTTAAAAAGATGTAAACACACACATACACATATATAAAGTTCATTTAGAGTAGTAATATTTAAGCTATATTCAAGACAGGTATAATTTTAGGCTTTTTTTAAGTTATAAATATCATATATTTAATATTTTAATTAGATATTGAAATGTTGGTTGGTAAATATTTTAAATGTTGGCTTTCTTGAAAAGTACAGCACTTACAAGAATATTCAATAAACAAAACTATAAAAAACTTGTTCATTCTTTTTCATGGTTCTATTTTTTTTAAAATGATTCTTTGGATATCTATACTGATAATAAAACATACCAAGCAGCATTTTCCTTAGTTAAATCATTAGCAGAACTTCTTCCTGAATGTACACTGGCTCTTTCATAGTCAACATCATACCCATGTTTAGCATAGTATTGACGACACTGCTCTTGATATTGCCTGTACCTGATATAAAAATTAGCTTTTTAGATAATAAAAAATATATATCATTAAAATTATTTAAAATATAATTAAAATAGCTTAAATAAAAAATTCTAGCTCTAAGTAAATTTAAAATAACAAACCTTGGATCATTTCTGTATAGTTCATCATAAAATCCATAGTTATAATTGCTATATGCATATCGATAAGCATCATAATACGATGAATAATAAGGATCTCTTGAATAATGATCATATTCATAACCTGAAATTCAATCATAAAATACAATTAATTTTACAAAACAAATATATCTATTAAAAAAAAACTATTTAATGCTAACTAAAGGCTGATATTTTAAAATAGCTGTTGACTTAGCAATATTAAAAGTTCTAAAAATATTTTATTAAAAAATATATACAAGAACTACGAAAGAAGTAAAAAATATCACCATTAAAGCTAATGAAAATTTATGTTTTGTCAATAAGTAATGGAATAAAAATAATTTATAATCAATCAGAATAAAAGCTGCTTTAATTTTTTTCTATTGTCTATCATTTATCACCTAGTTAATGGAAAAAAAAAAAAAAAAAAAAAGAAGAAAATCATTCTTAATAGTTAAGTTTGTTATATTTTTTAATAAAAAGAAACAAAGAATTAAAAAAATATTTTATGAAAGGACTATTTTTACATCATAGATATTAAGTTTATAAATAAAGCTTATAATTCAGTTTTATAAATAAAGCTTTTGCATACTGAAAATTAAACAAGTAATATTTAGAAAGATAAATGCTATACAAAATAAAAATATATAGTTCCTTAAAACACTCAAAAGTAATTATGAAACCTTTAAAAATTGTTACAAATTTTATATATTTAGAATTAAATTGCAATTATTTGTAGAATAGTATATCAATACAAGTAAAACTTATAAGAAAATATATATGCAATTAAATATATCTACGTTAATTAAATTATAAGATAAGCAGTTTCAGAAGATTTTTAAATAGATGTAATTCATCAAACTGTATTCTATTTATAAAAAAAAGGCTTTATATAAATACTATTTATATGCATTAATCCAAATTTCTAAGTAGAAAAAAATCCAAATATAAAAAATTTTTTCAATGCAATAATTTACAAAGAATTAAGTTTTTCTTCTTTCATTTAAGTATTAGTTAGATTAATTGATTCCTAACATTATCCTAAGGTAACAAGAAAAATAGATAGATGACTTGGATTTCATAAATACAAATTATTAAATATAGTTCTACTTTACAAAAATAATAGTAAATCAAAATCTGAAAATGATCTAAAAATTTACCTCTCTGATTAGCGGGTCGCTGGTAATAATCATTTCTAGTATAACCAGCAGGGGGATATGCATATTGCTGCCTATAATAACTTTGTTGACCTTGTCTATCACCCCGACTAACATCAGATTCACTCATTCTAGAAGGTGGTCGATCATAATCTGAAGGATAACCTCTAGGATCGCCTCTATTTGACTGATAATAATCATCTGGTCTTGGTGGATAAGGGTAATCTTCAGATCTGTCTCGAAGAGAATTTCTACTGGATGGTCTGGATCTTTCCCTATCTGAATAATATTGTCTTTCATCAAAACTTGGATATTTTTGCTCAGAAAACCTTTGTCGTCCTGATTCTAGACGATTATTTCCATACCTAGGATCATTTCTTTCATCCGGAGAATAATTAGTATCTCTTTTACCACTCCTAGATGATGGTAAACTGGCATCAGAGTATTCAGCATGAGGTGGATGGTGTCTTATTAATTGGGAATCTTTGCCAGTTATATTACTACCATTTATTTTAGAATCTTTTAAGAACATAGGTTGATAGTAATCATTTTTATCTGTTGAAGGCTTTTCTTCTTTTGGTGGTTGAGATATAGTGTCATCATACTGCCGATGTTGCGAAGTACGATATTTGTTATTTTCTTTATTTTTCAATGGTTGACTACGGGCAGATTCTTTTCGAGATGTATGCTTGTTTTTGGATGTTTCATAAATGCTACCATCCTTAATTTCAGAAGAGGAACTGGATGAATTAGGCTGTTAAATAATAAAAGATTAAATTTTAATATATAACATTAAGTGTCACAGCTTTTTATACTTTTTACAATTCAAGCAGTTATAAACATATTCAATATATGCTTAATATATAAAAATCTGAAAACTATTTTAAATTCTACCAATATATATATATGCTTTTAATGATAATTTAAAAAAAAATCATAAATAAATCTCAGAAAGAAATTTAAATTTCAAACAAGTATACCTCATTCACCAAAAGAAAACTGAATTACTTTTAAAATAAAATGCTCATCAACTTCAGACACCAAGTAAACGAAAAGCATTACAATATGCTTCAAATATAATATAAAGTTTTACATCTCTTATGCACAAATCAAATTTCAGACCAACAATCAATTTAAAAATTTACAAATTGTAAAACAATTATATCACAAAACAAAATAAAAGTAATATATATTTTTTAATATTCAACATTAAGATGAAAACAAAATTTTTAATTTATCTATGCTATTACATACTAAAGTTATACAGATTGGCCACTGTCTAGTCAAAGTAAAATTCCCTAACTTTTTCTGGTGAAATTAAAAAAATTCCAGGCCATTCGCATAAAAACAAGGATACCATATAATTTATTTTAAAGCTCTATGAATTTGAAAATTATACTACATCAGTGATTAAGAACATTTATGTTTAAAACCTTGTAAAATATAACAAATTTAATATTTTCAAAACTTGACAATCATATAGAAGATCTTAAAACAATTTTCTTTCATACAATAAGAACCTTAAATCATCGTACCTATTTTTTGTGGTAAAAAACAAACATTTTTGATAGAAATGAAGTTGCATTACTATTATGAGAAAATATAAAACATTTATACCTTAATTGTTGACTTCACTCAAGTATGTCTAACACAAATTTTCCAAATGAATGGAAGAATTGCGCAAGATAAGTAACAACTTAAAAATATGATGCCGATAGTAAAGGATTTTAAGATTTGATCCGTTAACAGTCTACAAAGACAATTACAAGACAGAATCCATTCATTTAATTAAGGTCATATAGGATTACACCATACTGTATCGTATACAGAGTAGGAGTCAAGTCAGTTATCATAACACCACTATGGATTCCATCTGTGTGTACACACACTATGTAAGGAAACATTCATGGAACAAGTTCAGATGCGACTTGCTCATTAAGTGCCAGAGAAATTAACCATTGAGGGGGTACCAGGATCTATATATACAGAAGTCCTGTTTAATCAACCAAGGCTTATCATCAATTATTAGCTAACAAATTACAGAATTTCATTAATAGGTACATGGCGAGAGCCACAATCTAATAGCATCAAATTTTGAAAATGATACATTTTAATTGTTCCATCTTTTACTGATCTTGCCAATATCTTTATTCGTTAAGAGTTCATCCGATTGTTTTAAGTCTGACAAGTAAAAAAAGAAAAACAAGATTTGTTTTTTTTATTATGTTATGTAAAAATACAGTAATCACATCATTCAATCATGGAGGAAAAAGCCATATACATTTAGTCACACCTTGACTCAAGAAAGATATAAAATTGTTCGAAGTTGAGGATTTTACTATATGTCTTGCATTGAAGGTCAAACTGGCTGGTAGGAATTTCACTAGTTTTTTTTCCAATACAATATGCAAAATCTAAACATTTACCCCTAAAAAAGTTTTCCTTTAGGCCCTGTCCTCACCATCACCTGTTGGTGGTCTGTTCATGATCCACATGAAAAACCCACTGATATTTCATTCTCATATTTTTAGCTAATAGGAGGGCTGCATAGTCCTAAGTGTGGGATGAGGTGCAAAGAAAAGACTAAAATATTAATCATAATTGGAAAAATTTAAATGAATTCTTCGCAATAATTTACTTAAATGTGGTACTTTAATAATATAGACCTTCTTCATGATTATTTATTTGTGTACTATGATAAATAGACAAATACTTAAACTCCTTTAGACATAAGATTAAAATATATAAAGAAATAAAATTTAAGTTAAAATACCTCATTTAACTTTGAATTGGATAAATTAGATTTTTCAAAAGATAAAATCTCCAATTTTGAATCAGTAGATGACTCTGACTTATCTGATTTAGCAGATGACAGAGGAGGTGCAGCAGGTGCCAAAGTTACACATGGTATATCCAAATTATCACATAACAATGAGCTTGGAGAGCTATTTAATTCGCTTCTCAAATGTTTACGAGAAGAGTACAAAGGTGATTGTTTTTTAAGTTCTTCATAATCTGAAGGTCTCTCTAAATTATCAGGAAATGTTTCCAGATTAACTTCTTGAACAACAGTCTTTCCTTCAGATGTGTTATATTTTGCTTCTGGATGGCTTTGAATGGAGATTTCTTGCTGAACGACAATACCTGAGAAAAAGTTTCAAATTCAATGATATTTTCAATTAATTATTTCAAATAGTTTAATCAATTATTCAGTTTACATCTTCAATTGAATAACACACATATTAGTTTACATTAAGTTAAAATTAAAACGAAAAATACAAAAATATTCAAAGTTGCAATTATTAAATCCGATTACCGTAATTAAAAAATTTTTTTAATCATGTTGGTACAAAATATACTAGTATATTATGAATTTTAAATGTACAGTTATTTTTAAAAATTCTTTAATTTGTGGCCTTGTTTAATTGTTAGTTTTTAAAATTAGTTAATACAGAAAAAAAAAAAAAATAAAAAAATGCTACAAAATATTCACCCTATGTATCATAGAAGTATAATAATGACTATTATAATAGAATATTTGTACTTAATCTCAATAGAGAAAAATTACAGGCAATGAAATTGATAATAGATTATTTCAAGAAATAATTTTAAAAACTCAAGTTTTTAATTGTTTCTAGACTAGTTAAGAAAATTATAGGATAATTTTAAATGAATGAAATTTTTAAAAATTAAGAATTAAAAAACTATAGTTTAAGTTTTTTTTTTAGTACCTTTTAGATGGCCTTGGAGGCTTAAATGGACTTTCTTCACGTGGACGTATAATGATTCTCTCGCGCTCTGAAGAAGTGGAACGGGATGTCTGTCCAGATTTTGCTGGTATCTCTTGATTAGGTGGTTCCTCAGCAGTTATTTCATCATAGTTCTAAAAATCAGATGATAAATAGCTATGATATATTCTGTCAATAATTAACAAAGTTCAAAAGAACATTCATAAAAATAGTTTATTAACTGAAAACTTTCGGTGAACATCTCACAATTTCCTTATTCACATTTATCAATGTTAAAAATAACTTATACGCTATATATGGTAATTTAATAATGAATCAATATTCAGAAATTAAAAGATATTATCTTGAAAACAAAAAAAGAGGATGTTAAACGAATTAGTATAAAATCTACAAATAAAATTCATTTGTCATAAAAATAATCTTTTTGTATGCAAGATAATTTCCTATGTAATAATATATTGTTTAAAGTTGTTTTTAAAATCTTTTTAATTATACCTGTTTAGATTGAGATTGAATTGTCTTTGATTTTTCTTCTTGGGATGGCTCAGGAACTTCCTGATTAATAGGCTCTGCAAATAAAATTAAATGGTACATTTATGATTAAAATAAACTTTGGGATCAATCGAGATACAACAGAAATTTTCTGAAACACACAAATTTCTTGAAAATGTGGGAGAAAAATTAAGATATTAGAAAATGTAATCATAAAATAATAAGTATGCTTAACAAGAAAACCTCTAACAGTTTAGTTACCTTGTTCACTAAATATGATTTTTATAAATTGTAATAAAAACCCATGAAATTTTTAGAATGGGTTACATCAAAATTTCAACAGAAATCTTCCTACATGTAAGATCAAATCAATCAAGGATTAATATTTTTAAAATGTAAGTAATTTAAAAAAATAATTTCTTAGCATATATCAAAATTAATAATCATATTTTAAAAATGTATCAATGTTTCTATTAATAATATTTGTAAATATATTAATATAAATCACAGTTGTCTTTAATTATAACATGTGTAGTATATATATTAAATTTGTCTTCAAAAAGTAATTTATTAAAATATATTAACTGAGGATGATTAAATTTAAAATATGATACTGTTAATAATAAAAACTTGTCTATTTATGTACAACGACTTGAATTTATAAATAACAATTATATGAAATATTTTGCTTTACCACATATTTATTTTAATTAAGAATTTAAAAAATTGATAAATATAATTTGATGCAATTACCTTCCATGAAACCAGACGGAGAATCCGATTCATGACCTTCATTTTCTACACCTAAATCAATAACTTTTTCTTCCTGTACAAAATTGCTTTCATTCTTATTACTATCACTTAGCTCTTGAACAGCAGATCCAGATTCTGTACCTTGATTTGCAATAACTTCTAGAATAGGTGAATCACTTTCTTCATGACTAGATGATTCCCCTGCATCTTTAGGAACTGGAGTTGTTGAAATATTATCAGGAGAGTCTCTGGATTCATCTGGTACACTATTTTGAAAAAAGGCAGACAATGTACTTGTTGCATATTCTTCATCAATAGGTTGTTCTTGACTGGAGTTATTGTCTTCTAAATTGGACACACTATTAACGGCACTTGAATTCTCAGATTCATCTTCATATACATTTTGTTCAATAGAAGGCGAGTAACTTGGAGATTGAGTTGCAGAACTTACGGCAGTTACATTCTCAGTATTTGTCAATAAGTAGCTAGCCGATGATGTATCATGGCTATTAAAATCTATGTTATTGCTGATTACATAACTGTTAGAGTTTGAAGGCCATGATGTGGTATTCGTTGCTGAATTAGAATTTTGAGAAATGTCTTGCATAGGATTTGAATATTGAGGAGCACCATATGTCCAGGGCAAATGTTCAGGCTGTGAAATATCTAAGCTACCATTCTCCCATGCAGGTAATGCAGTATTTGAAGGATTACTTTGAGAATTACCCGATTGGTATTGAGTTGAATGAGTATACTCTTGTTGTTGATTAGCTTGAATACAAGTTGCTGGTTGCTGTGAGTAATTTTGACTATCAATCTGTGAATAAGGAATTTGCAGCTGCTGCCAGTGTTCTGTAGGAGGAGCCATGGTTGAAGGTTGCTGGTAATTACCATAACTACTATTATCAGAAACATTCTCTTGCTTGTACCATGATTCATTCCATTGAGGCTATAATAAAAGAATGCTTAATGGCAAAAAAATAAAATTAAAAAAAATGTATAGAGGCAGAATTTAATAAGCAATAACAATATTAGGGTAGACTAATGAAATAATGATACATAATTCAGATGAAAAATGCAATGTAAATCACTTAATTGCTTTTTAAAACCAAAAGCACAACTTTTTTTTTAAATTGAAGTTATGAATTTGAATATTTAACAATTGGTAAATATTAAGAAAATCCATCAATCTCTATGGAAAATTTAAAAAATATAAGAAAGGTGAGGGGTAACTTAAACGAGTTTTATAATGGTGAATTAGCTTTATCATGCAGAAAAAGAAAAATATATGCAAATGGTTTGTTGCAATTTATAATCCTTATATAATTCAGTGTTGAATACTGCTTCAAGCTGTCAAAATTTAAATAGTTGAATGTTTTTATTCAAAAAAGTTATTTATATAACAAATGTTTTGAATATAATAGATAATTACTTCTTATAAGAAAATATGTAAAAATATAATGACACTTATTAAAAAAATTAAAAATAAGCAATAAAATAAAAGAAACCTGATATTTTTTAATCTGTAAAATATGTTTATAACAATCACTACAGAAAATATTCAACAATAAGCCCATTTTCAAAAATATCATCAGAATAAGTTGTTAAATTATGATCAGTGTAATTGATAAACTGGCAAATGAGGGAAGAAAATCAAATTTTAATTTATAACTTTTTTTTTTTAAGCAGTACAGCTGTACAGTTTTAATGTTCGCTTTTTTAATGTATCTGAATCATATTAGTAAAACGTAAAAATTATAAATAAAATAATTAAAATTTTAATTTCAATTTTAGATAAATTTTCTATTGCTTATAGTTAAGTATGAATCAATCGAAATTTTGCAAACAATAGCTCTTCCCCCTTCAAGACAAAGTCCTGAAGGTACGCCTGTGTGTGAATATATATATAACTATATAACAAATTTTTAAAGAAAAATAAAAGAAAACATTTTTGAGATTTTTTTACCAAAAATCCCTTTTATGGTAAATATTTAGATTTGTCATTTTCAAGAAATAATATCAAAATTTGGGAGATTTAGCAACTATGCTGGTAAAAAACAAAAAAGAAATTTAATAAATCTAAGGATACAAGCAATCAATTATATGAAACACAATAAGCACACTAATACAGAGGGTAAATAAAAATTACCTGGGACGATGGAGGGTGCATTTGTCCTCCCGCCCAATAACCTGCAGAATCAGGCATCGGAGGGAGAGGAGCTGGGTTTTGTTGATAAGGGATAGGATTAGGGTATGCAGGTTCTTGTGCTACTTGATTTGGTTGGTAAGTAATAGGAGTAGGGAATGAAGGTTGTGCCCATTGACCAGTCTTCGAAAAAATATAAATCATATGTAAATGCATAGCACAAGGCAAATAATAATATGCTTAATTATGAAAACATTTACAGTAGAGAATGAATTATGAGAATATATGTATAGAACATACGTGCAATATTTTTATACTAATATTGTCAAATGCAGCTCAGGTATAGTATAGTTTTAAAATATCTACAAAGTTTTAATTACATTTATAATGTCGACAAAAATTTATTTAAAATTAGATAATTAGTTTTAAAAGGCAGCATAAATAATTGGAAATTTTTAATATTATAATTAAGCTTAAATATCAGATTATCCTATTCTATAGAATGGTATTAGTAAATGGAATGAAAATATTTTAATGTATTGCTGCTGGACACTAATATAAAAGACACTAAAGGCACAATGCAAAAGATAAAAGTAAAAACAATAGAATTCATGAAACTCTACTGTTTTAATAACATAACTTTCACATTTTTCATTTTTTTAATAATGTTATAATTGTATCAATCTTTTAGTTTAATGAGTATTTTTTTTATAACTGTTTAAAATGGTATTTGACACCACAATTCAGAAGCAATAATTAGATATAGAAATATTCATATAAATCACATAATTTCTTTAAAAATTAATATTTCCAACCCATATAATCAAAATACATTCTTAACAGAAAATACACTTTATGTAAAATTATATAAATAAGACAATTTTTATATACCTGTGTTTGAGCATTAGGATCATAAAAAGGCATCTGTGACGTCTGTACAGGGGGATTCTGGGCAAATTGGGAACTAAGAGAATAGCATACATAATTATAAATAAGAAAGCAATTTTTATCTTCTTTAAAAATATCTATTTTTGCATGTAAAATAATTTAATTGAAGAAATTCTCATTGTATAATTCATAATTATTAGATAATGAAACAGCAATTAAATAATATATTCAAATATTTCTTTAATTTTCCAATTTAAATATGTTATGAAATTACAAAAACGTTTTCAAAAGTATTAAATCTTGTGGCATTCTGAAGATTGTAAGTTATACAAGATCCAAAAGGAAATAACTAACACTTGAAGAGTATTAACATAACCTTATGTAACAAGCATGTAAAATAAAATGGTGGGAAAAATGCCAGCTTAAATATTTTTATTTGATTATAATTTAAACAATAATTAAAAGAAATTTAAAGTATTAATATTAAATTTTTCTATTGTGACAAAATTAACAAATTTTAAAACACAATAAGTATATAAATAACATCTATTCTATTAAAGGAATAATTTAGAATTTTTAAGCACTTAAAAAAAATCTTAAACATTACGATGAAATTCACGATTTTTTTTAATATAAATTAATTTAATATTTGATAAAATTCTGTAAAATGATAAACAGTTATACTTCTGTGGCAAAACATACTTTTAAAATCAATTATAAACAGTAAACCACAAAAATAAATGAGATATTCAATTTATGAAGCAATTATGATAATTTATTACAGTAAATGGCTATTCTCAAATAAAAGTAAAAATGAAAATTCTGCAAAACTTAATTGTGAATAGCTTGCAAAGCTAGGATTTTTAAAAAGTAACATTAAAATCCAAAATTTAATAATTCTAAAATAATATACATTTTAACAGCTATGAAAATTTCTAATTATATATATATATATATAAATCAAAATTGTCTAATTATTAATATTCAAAATTAAAACAAATTTTTTTTATATACTATTGTTAATTTATTTTCTTACAATAAAAATAACATTTGCAAAAATTTAATAACAAACCAAACAACATTCTGTATCTGTTTATTTAATCTACATATAAATCAGATCATAAATTTTCAAAAGTATCAGAGAAATAAATACTACGAAATCTATCACATTTTGAAATCTGAGTAATAAGTACTCGCACACAAGTTGCATCTTAATAATCTACAAGAAAGAGTTTTACAAAACCAATCAAGGTTATACATTTAACAGAAGATTCATAAAAGTTAGCAAGCATATATTTAACATACTACTTTTACTCCAGGAACTAATAAATACATTAAATATACTACATACCTGTAATAAATGTAAGGAATACTGTAAAAGATTTCTATTTATTGAAAAAATCTATAGTAAAAATTAAACTTGCAACATGAGCACAATATTAATTTAAACAGAATATTTGAATAATTTATTGATATACTAAATTTAAATGAATAGCAAAAACTTAAAGTTTATGCATTTTTAAAATATAAATGGTTTGAGTAAAATCATTTAATTAGGTTAAACTTTGTCAAATAAATATGTTACATTAAAGTAAGTCAACAGGTCCTTACTTATTAGTATTTGAAATCTGTTCAACAGCAGAGGCTAGAATAAAAAAAAAAAAAAAAGAGTTTTTTTTAAAAAAAATTTCACTATTGATTTAAATATTAAAACAAATGTTAATTAATGAATTTCAACTCAACGTACCCTTTGGGTAACGACCCCTCTGAAGTAACCTTTTGCTCATTTTCTTAAATATTTAGATAATTTACCTATAATATAAAACTATATTGTAATGAAAATATAGAAGTTTAATTATAAAAAAGATTATTTTAAGTTTAATTAATATTTCTAACTAATTTCACAGAAAAACAAAAAAAATTATAACGCATGAAAATAATAATCCAACAATATGGTTTTAATTAAATAATAGAGGTCAATTAAAAAAACACAATCAAAATTAATTTTTTTAGTATTATTCTTGTAAATGTGATGTATTTAAATTAATTACACATTTTAAAAGCGATACTTTAATATAAAATATCAAACAAGAACTTGCAAATTTTGTTGCGGAAAGATTACGTGTTATTAAGTTTCGAATCACCTGTATTACTATAAATTTGTTGAAGCAAATTCTTGCATAATTCCAATAAATCAATAAAAATTTAAAAATTAAATAATTTCATTTTAAACATACGGAAATAAATTTTGGTAGTTTCATGGATATTTTATTTTGACAACACGATATCGTAAAATAATAACACAAACACTTCGGTCTGAAAAATTTTGCACAACGTTAACTGGAACGTTGTTGCCAAATTTACACAAGGAAATTCAATTGCATTAACATACAGTTATAATATCAAAACAGTTAATACTTTTCAGAATTTCACATTTGGTTTCGATATGTCTTCTTAAGCTTAGGTTATTTTCCTTTAATTTTGGTTTTGTTAAAATAACAGCTCCTAACTTAATGAACAACAGTGATAACTTGAAATCAAATGCGTCAAATCTATGGATCAAATAATTTGAAATCAAATTTTCTCGTTGTATTGCGCATTTGATTATTCTGTGCATTTCCCCTCCCCCTCCCAAAAAAACATACAACCTTAATAAAGTTTCCTATTATATTGCCTTTTTCTGTATCTTCCAATATATGGGATATAACGAAGGGGTACTATAATAAGAAAACACTGAACACGTGATTAGAGTTTAATAAATAACTTCCTTTTGGTTAAATGCATCATGTTGAAGAGAGATATAAGGATTTAATTTTTAATTATCATAGATGCATTTCAAGATAATATGATTGTGTTTAATATAAATTTCGATTGTAAGCACTTTCTTAAAATTTTCAGTTATAGAAAGAAAAGTATATTTTCGAGATATTATTGTTCACATTAAAAAATAATTTTCTAAGATTATTGGACGTTTTATTTTACTCACAGATTTGCTTTATTTTGCAATATGTAATGATGAATACTATATCAAAAATTATATGATTTATTATTAGAATTTCAATCCGTAAATTTGTTTACTATTACCTCAAACAGTTGATTTTACTTTGTATGAATGAGTCATTTTTGTACTGTGCTTCTATGATACATTTTCAGTTTCTTAATGTTTAATAAAAGTAATATATAATATTTCTTTCTTTTGCTATCTGTAAATGAATATGAATAGTATATACTTGCAAATTAGAGGAAATAATTACAAATAAGTTCATTTATTTATGATAAAAAGCTTTCAAAATTAAAACAAAACAACGGATTCATCTCCTTCAGAACTATAAAGTATTTACTTTCAGTGTTTGCAAGCCAATTAATAATCATAATTTTCATCGTGCTCCCTCTTTTATGCAGTAACAACGTATGCAATAATAATATTTATGAGTATTTTGGAGCTAAAGGTACAATACAACCTTAATTATAAACTTTATAAATTACCAAGAATAAGTAAATGTATTGATATTCGGCAGCACTGAGTCTGTTGCATTTACATAAACAGAATCGATGCCTCTCTATTACACTCTGTCTTATGTCCACCATATCGGATATTATCGTAATTTCGCGTGAAGTTCTATTTGTCTCAAACATTCTAAAGCATCTGCACGACTGCTGCACAAACGTGTATAAATACTGCACCTCATTCAATTCTGACTAGCTCCCGTCTATAGCAGGAATGGGCGAACTACGCGCCCACAGGCCAACCCCGGCCCGCGTGGAAATTTCTTATCCGGCCTGGTGGACAGAATTTTGAATTTGCCGGTCCGAGTAAATTAAAAGAAATATATTTACATATATGGGGTCTGAATGGCCGAGTGAATAGTGCTCTGGCGCTCGGTACCATAGGTTTCGGGTTCGAGTCCCGACGGTGCCATGGATGTTTGCAGTGGGTTCGGAATCCACTTTAAACAGTAGGTCCCGGTCCTAATAGGATCGTAGAGCGTTGCGGGGGTCATTGTTACTCCGCGTCCGTATCTTCAAGTTACACGTGCCCTGGGTAATGCAAAGTGAGTAACCTCTGTGTAGCGCTTGCCTTAAGGCATCCAAGACCAAGCTGTCTAAGTGTTTGCCAGCTGCATTGGAAAAAAAAATATATATTTATATATTATACATCTTTCTACTTTTTGATTAAATGTTATTTTTATTTTATTAAAAAAAAATTATTATTTTTCTCTCATTTTCATGAGGTTAAAGAAACTTAATGAAACTTACCGTGAAGAGAAACTTAAGAATTAGGAAGATAGCTTCTTGAAAACTGCATTTTGAGTTCAAACGCAGATTTTCCAGTGCCATTCAAACAGAATTGGATATTTTTACTTATATCTTTCAATGTAAATTGTGAAGCAGTGAAATCAGATTTGCAGGTTGAATTAATTGAGTTGCAATCCAAAATCATCTCAAGCAGTTTGTTTCTAAATATGCCAAAGTTTAGATTTTCTCAAATCATTATCGAAAGTAAGTTTCCCAAATTTAATATCTCACGGCCAGAAATCAGTGCTATGTTTGCTTCATCTTATATATGTGAACAAATGTTTTCAACTATGAACCTTAGAAAGAATTATTTCAGAAGGAGACTGACAGATGAGCATTTAGCCTCGTTCTTTCGAATCAGTACATCTCACTTCGAACCTCAATATAAGGAACTTTTAAAAATGAAATCGCAATTTCATTCACTCTCATTAACGTATTTAGATTGAAATGCTTGTATATTGTTTTAAAAATTTTAGAAAATTTTACCTTGGCCCGCATAACTTTTTTTTTTTTTTTTTTTTTCGATTTTTTTGCTCGCGACCGAAAAATTTGCCCATCCCTGGTCTATAGCTATCGAATTTATCGTGAACGTGTACGTTGTAATTTGCTAACGTTGCGTTGTAACGTGCGTTGTTAATTACAATTTATATCTCTGGATCTAGACGTGTTGTGGAGGATCATTTAAAAGGTCTCGACGAAATCAGGTTCCAATCCTGTCTGTGGTATGAATGTTTATGGCTCGGCATCCACATTAAACTGTAGGGTCCTGTCTAATTAGCCCAAAGAGAGCAAAAGCTGACCGTAGAACAAACTAAACCAAACCCGTTGTCCTGATGGCCGAGTGGTATGTCTCGGTGCAATAAGTTTCTGGTTCGAGTCCATACAGTGCTATGGATGCTTGTAATGATTCCCAATCCCCCTTTAAATAGTAGATCCCGGTCTAATATGACTGCAGAGCTTTGGGCGTTGACAACCCTGTTCCGTACGAAGAAAACATCTCTCTCGAAATCTGACAGTAGGCAGAAAAAGCCTTGGCACACCATGGGACTGTTGAGCCAATGAAGAAAGATTTGGTTTAGTTCGTTCGCTCTACTGTCACTTCGTGCTCATTTTCGTACTCATCTTCTACATCACTTCGTGCCGAAATCTAACTAAATACAACATTAAAATCAGTAATTAAGTAAAATTTATACGAAAACCAATAAGGGAAATCTTTAGTAAAATTTTATGACTTATATGCAATGAAGGTATATGTAAAATTCTAGGAAACACAGTGAAGAAGGTAGAGAGATTCAAGACGAACCCCAAAAAAAAAAAAAATAGACAACGTGAGTACAACCCTAATGGTCAAAAGTTTAGCGGGCGCGATGCTTGGCGCATTACTCGTACTTTGAGAGCCAAGCGCGCCTAATATAAGTGACGTGATTGAATCAATAGATACATATACATATTAAAAATGTGAGGCTTGAATGACCGAGTGGCTAGCGCTCTGGCGCTCGGTGCCACAGGTTGCGGATTCCAGTCCCGGCGGTGCCATGGATGTTTGTAGTGGTTCGGAATCCACTTTAAACCGTAGGTCCCGGTCTAATATGATCGTAGAGCGTTTCGGGGCATTATTACTCCGCGTACGTGGTTTATCTTCAAGTTACACGCGCTCCCTGGGTGATGCAAAGTGAGTAATGTCTGTGCAGTGCTTGCCTTAAGGCATCCAAGACAGCTGTAAGTGTTTGCCAGTTGCATTAGAATATATATATATATATTATAACTGTAGAAAAACCTATGTATGTTGAGTTTATGACGATAATTTTGTTTCAATATATGTCTACAACATTCATGCATTCCTTTTTTTTTTTCATCCAATTACATCCTCAACTCTCATTCTCATTCCCCTTAAATAATAATAACAATAGGTAAATCTATAGTAAATAATAATAAATAATAGTATATTTAATGAATGCAGTGCTACTGTTTTCGTAAGCTGGGACTTTGACGTGAAAGTTCTTCATTAAAGCGATCGATATATAACAGTTTCAACGTTATCCAGGATTATATAACTATACATAAAATCTTATTACGCAAATATTTTACACTAAATGAAATAATGTGTTAAGTAAATGTATTGACTATGACAATCCCTATCAGAATTTCATAGTTCAACTGAATTTTTCTATTTATTTGTAAAATTCAATGGATGAATAAAAGAACAATAGTTTTAGAAACATTTATTAATTTAAGTAGATGTTTTTAATTGTATAATCAAGCAATTTTTTTGTTAATTTTTTTATGTTCCGATAATTGCCTCCTTTGCAAGCTAAGAAAGGAAATTATTTCCTTACGGGATAACTTTCAGATGTAATTGATTCTCATTTACACGTCTTTATGGGAGAACACTCTCGGAAAACACCCACCAGACAGTATAAGTGGTGAAGTTAAACGTTTATATTTTTATGTTTTAAAAGTTTATTTAATATACATTAGGGATTCAGGATTTAAATTTATTTGTAATCAGCCATTTTAAATGCTGTTCTGTCTCCCGTTTGAGTGCTGCTGTCTGATGACCAATTGGCTAGCTCTCTGATCACTGGTACAGGCTTCAGGTTTGAATCCTGGCTGTGCATTGGATGTTTGTGGTTCGGCATCTACGTTAAACTGTAGGTCCCGGTCTAATTTGCCCAAAGTGAGCAAAAATAACCGTAGAGGGACAAACTAAACCAAACCCGTTTGAGTCCTGATGGCCGAGTGACTAGCGTTCTGGCTCTCAGTACCACAGATTTCTAGTTCGAGTCCATACAGTGCCATGGATGCTTGTAGTGGTTCGCATACAATAATGCATTTTTATGATGCTAGCAAAGTCTTAGAGCGGCCTGGTTGGCTTCCAAACTGAGTGTGCCCAATTTGAAACAATATAAGCAAAATACTAGTAGAACCCAAAACTCATATCTATGGTGTGGATGGACACGAAAGGGAGCAAAGGTTTGGTTTGTCGCTCTACGGTCACTTTGTGTACATTTTAGGTTAATTAGGCCGGGACCTACAGTTTTAACGTGGATTTCTAATCACTAATAAATATCCATGCTACCACTAGATTCGAACCTGAAGCCCGTGGTGCCAACCAATGAAGAAGTCTTCCGTTTAATTAAAATAAAAATTGCTTTAAATTCCAAATATCCGAACACCTTATGTAACATTTCCTAAGGTTTTTAGTATAGGAATAAAAAAAGAAATATAACTATTGTAGTTTTTATAACAGAAATAGATATCATTAAGAACAAAATGTTAAAATTATATCGTTTTTGTTTCATATACAGAATCCTCTTCCACCTTTGAATATAAGTTATTATTGTTAAAGATATCTTATAGTAATTTTAAGAATAATGATTTCCCCGGCAATACAGTCCATGTTGGACCATGGCCGTCTGCCTACTGGCAAATTCCATAACAGAAGATGTTTTACTTTTTACGAGGTAGGGTTGTCAGCCGTACGCCAAACGCTCTACAGTCATATTAGACAGGAACTTATGGTTTAAAGTGGATTCCGAACCAAAGCATCCATCACACCACCGGGATTCGAACCCGAAATCTTTAGTGCCGAGCGCCAGACACTCGGCCATCCGGACCACATAGATAAATAATAAGTACTTTATTTTTTTGACTACACATACACAGATATATGTTATATTATATAGGGTACAACTTTTGAATAATTTTCACTTTCGGGGCACGCGATCAAAAACGTTTGGAGATCACTGATACGCACATCGCAAGGGGAAAAGAAAAGTGTTTACAATTTAAAACTTGAATGCTTTATAACTTGCATTAAACAATTTTCTTTAGTGGTTGAAAAGTATTTTGTTATTTTAATTTCAAATGCTTTCTCCGTGAAGTCTACTTCAGCAATCTGTAAGATATCTGAAGTAGACTTCACGGAAGAAAAATCTAAGCGGATGTAAGATAGGTTCTGCAACTTCCTTTACTTATGATTGACCTAGAAATACGAAATTATCTTGAGTTGTAGTCGTAGACAAGCTTGCTGTAATTATGTGATATGGTATGGAGAAAGTTTTGAATGAATTCTGCATGTAATATTCAATATTGATATTTTTAAAGTCTCGCGGATTTTACTTTTAGAAAAAAAAATTTTTTATTCTATAAATTGAAACTAGTATCACTCTGCACTTAGCAATTTGAATGTAAAACAATTTTTTTTCTATAAAAACCTTTTTGAGATTACTTTACTGAAGTAATCTTTAGAATTCTTGTATTTTTTTTTACAATATAGTAGGTTTGGTTTGTCTCTCTACGGTCATTTTATACACACTTTAGCAAATTAGATTGGGACTTACAATTTAACGTGGATTCCGAACCAGTAACAAACATCCATGCCACCTCCAGGATTCGAACCTGAAGCACCAAAACCAGAGCGCTAGCCAATTGGCCATCAGGCTCTTCATTGAAGAAGATTAACATATTTTATATATGAAACTCTTCTATTTCTTTAAATGCGGAACGCCAGAGCGTTGCCATATAATATAGTTGGATACAACGATATAGTATATATAATATTGGATTGTATATCCATTTAAATCCATCAATGAAAATTCATTAAACTATTAATTTATATTCATTTAATATATTATTATAATTAAAAATGAAAACAGAATTCTTGTATATCGTTTAATAGCGATTTTAAATTTAAATGCGAATAGCTTTCTGAAAGTTGATTTAAAATGCTGCTGTGATTACAATATTTATAATAACAATGGCGCATTTCAGTGAGTGGAAGTAAATCTGACACATATAAGCAATTTCCACGATATGTTAATAATTTCCACAATATGTTCCCGGTAGGCCAGTAAATTTTGTCTTTTTCTCATTCAGAAAAATTACAATTGTAACTTCCTGCACACTGGCAAGAGCGCTCCCTATGGCGTTCAGAAGAAATGGTCAGTTGGACTCCAGACTCTCTTTCGAGAGGAAGTACAGTTCAACACCGCGCTTCTGTTGAGAAAAGTATAGTTTACAGTTTCTCAACCCGAGGAAATATATTTAGCGCAAATCTGCGCATTTGTTGGCCTACAGATTCTCTTTCGGGGAAGTATATTTATATACTTCGGAATTATTATGAATATCGGGTTTTCGGCTTCTCCGAAAACCCGATAATTATACATTTTTAAATGTGTTAAATATTGTATTCTCTAATTTTTATGTGTTTGCGCGTGTGTAAATAAAACTGTGTGTTCTCCAATCTGTGCCTCAAGTATCTCAAGCCAGCCACACCCAGTTACAATCTGTTTTCCAATCTACACACACCAACATTTTTTTGACGCCAAATCCCAATGGCTTCTGATCTGCGATTTTACCGCTTTTAATACTTATAACATTTATCAGTAAATTAATTATAATGTAATATTGCACAAAATTAATTTAGAGGGTAGCTCGTAAGTTGAATAGGCTCCTGTCTACGTTTAAGACTACCCCAGTAAGAAGACAAAAAAATATTCAAATGCGGATTTTATTGCACATTAGAATATTTTTACTGTTGAAACTTTTTCAATACCTTAGTTCAAAATTTTGATGTTTTCTGTTTAATTAATTTAATCATAAAAAATTGATTAATACTAGTTTTTAATTTATTTCCAGCTTTTCTTATAGCACGAAAGACATTCATTTGTTGCATAATTTTTGCCTGATGTAACAACTTTACTAGAATCTCTTTCACTTGTTATCAAATATTATGAGTTTCAAATTATCGCTGCTTTCACTGAACTAATGACCTTGAACCACAAGTGTTGATAGAATGGCAGGCTACAGGATCTCCAAAAAGATTTTTTATCGTTCTAATGCCGCTGCAAACACTTAGACAATTGTCTGGGATGCCTTAAGGCAAGCGCTGCACCGACTTCTCTCTTAGCACTACCCAGGAAATGATGTGTAGCTTGAAGATAAACTAGGGACGCGAAGTAACAATACCCCCGCAACGTCTACGATCCTATTAGACCGGGATCTACTGTTTAAAGTGGATTCCGAACCACTACAAACATCCATGGCACCGCCGGGACTCGAACCCGAAACCTGTGGTACCGAGAGCCAGAGCGCCAGCCACTCGGATCTTCAAAGTTGTTTTCCCTTTTTGAATCTTGTTTATATCACAAATTAAGTTACGTAAAAATTAATGTATGTTATTATTAAAGTTAATTAAGTTATGAAAAAAAATGTAAGTTATTAGAATGTTTACATTTTTGTTAATGATGTAGAAGTTTTACACTGACAATTTTTTATGTTTATTAAAAAAAAAAAAAAAAATACAAGTTGCATTATGAAAACAGATAGTATGACTTTCATTATTATTTTTTTCTATTTTCTTTAAATATGAGATTATATTATTCTACACTTTTTAAAATCTTTGAGTATATATTAACTGAAAAAAAGTTGCTTACTTGAAATAAACTTTATTTAATCATTCTTAATAATGATTATGAAGAATAATGGTGTACACTTAAACTAAAATGAAGAATTGTCAGGCTGCGGTTCTAAAAATAGATTTTTCCTTTTTCAAAATGGAACATAACACCCATTCATGCTATCGAATAGCCTTTTATTTTCTCTTGAAAGGAAAATTTCACCAATTATGACCGTTATCTACCATGATGTTTGTAAAAGCAAAAGCTTTTTTTTTTATAGGTGTAATTTTTACAAATGCTTTGTAGTTATTTAACTCAGCTATAGTTATTTTTAGCGTGGATTCGAAAGTTAGCTGCGTTTTTCTTACATATCGCAGCTCTTATTGGTTAAATTTGTTACGCCACTTATTTAGATAGACTACTGTGCCCAAAAAGTGAGACCAATTATTATTTTTTTCAAAAGCTCTTTATTTATTCTTTCTACTTTATTTCATCGCCTTCAAAGTAACCCCCTCCGGACACAATGCACTTATGCCAACTTTTTGTACAATCTTCAATGCATGCTAAAAAGTCATCGGCAGGGGATGGCCTTCAAAGCGCGCGGCGTTTCCGTTGAATCTCTTCTGTCGACTCAAAACGGTGTCCTCGGAGTGGTCTTTTGAGTTTAGGGAACAGCCAGAAGTTGCACAGTGTGAATACGGTGTTTGTGGAACGATATGGGTTTCAATTTTGGCGAAAAAGCCACGAAGATTCAATGCAGTGTGTTTTTGTTTGTCGCTCTACGGTCATCGTCTGCGCACGAGGGCTTAACAGACCGGGACCTACAGTTTAAAGTGGATTCCGAACCACTACAAACACCCATGGCACCGGCGGGACTCGAACCCTAAACCTGAAGTACCGAGCGCCAGAGAGCTAGTTACGCGACCATTCAGGCCCTCAACGCAGTGCGGGCGCATTCGGTGTTTTCGGTACCAATCGAGATTTGACGCGTTTGAGGCCCAAAATGGAATTGACAGATCCTTTTGAAATTCCAACATCATCTGCAAGGTCTCTAATTGTAAATCGACGGTTTGCAAGCACCAAATCTTTAATTTTTGGAAGTGAGCTTCGTCGTTTGAGGTTGATGGTCGACCACAGGGCTTTAACAAAATTTAATGGAAGTTCTTTGATCAATTAATTCAGACATTTCAAAAGTCGCCGGACTCAGTTTCAGCGTCTCACAAATCCAAGCGTAACTCAAGCACTAATGAATATTTTGACGTCAAATTTCACACAGATATCAAGGACAGTGCCAGCAACCTAAAAAAGAAAAACAAAGAAAATTGTAATTCCTTAAGATCCATGAATTTTAAATTCAAAATTGGTTTACTTTTTGAACACAGTAGTATGTTCAATGCTTAAGTATTGGAATTTGTACTGGCTTTTTTTCTCACATATAGAAGCTCTTATTGGTTAAATTTGTTACGTCACTTATTTAGATATATGTTCAATGCTTAAGTATTGTAGAGTTTGTAACATGCCTATTACTGGCTAAAAGCTGCGATTTTAAGTTATAGATCTGAAAACATAAGAAGAAAATCAGAAGTATTTTTGGATATAATGTTTAATTTATTAATATTTTAATAGGAAAATTAATTAATAAAAATTTTTTTATTTAATTCTGAAGCAATTAATAATGTAATTAATGGGAAATAAACAGAATATAAAAAAATTTTACTCTATGGGAAATTTTAACAGAAATCAAATTAAAAACTTTTCACAGCAACTTTAACTTAAAAACTTGCTGTATAGCAATCTGATATATTGCAGTTTTATTTAAATAAATTTTTAAAGATTGTTTCACGTGAAAACCATTCGATATGTAAAATAGTATGCCGCCATATTATAACTCATTCCTGATTATTTTACTATCAAGAAAAAAATTGCCCCAAAAGGGACTCTCTCAAGATTTTTTTTTCTAATGCAGCTGGCAAACATTTAGACAGTTGTCTTTTTATGCCTTAAGGCAAGCGCCGCACTGACGTTACTCACTTAGCACTACCCAGGAGGTGCGTGTAGCTTGAAGATACGTTATGGAGTAACAATACCCCCCCCACAACGCTCTACGATCATCTTAGACTGGGACCTATGGTTTAAAGTGGATTCGAACCACTACAAATAGCCGGCTAATTACGGGTGCAATGTGATAGGGTCTTCGAGATGTTCCTTGGATAGCACTGAATTTGATATATATATATATCAGTTAATCTAATGGCGAATGATTTGTCCAATGTCAGACATTTTTTGAAGACATCCACAATACTAACAATATTTAACGTTTTAGAAATATAAAGATCAGGATTGTAGAACAGATTTAAGACATTATCTTAAAATTTTTCTTAAATGTTTTTTTTTTTTTTTTTATTTATTTATTTTTTTTTATTTATTATTTATTAAAACAAAACACAAAAATGAATTATTCTAGCACTTGCTAAAGAGGAGTAACACTTTAATATCTGTTAACATTCAAACATAAATTAAAAAAAAGGGGATTTTCATTTTCATAAATATTTAATGCACACAAAATAAAAATTTAACCTAAAAAAAATTGCTTAAAAATATTATAAATTAAAATCAAATCTCTTTTTCTCTTTTACCATCTCATCGATTATATCGTCTAAGTTAATTTCAATATTTCGATGAATATCTAAGAAAGCTAAACCAGAAAAAAAAAATTGGCTCAATCATAAAATTCAACAGTTATAATACATTTGACACTGATAAGGCAAATACTGATACTGATTGATTAAGATATTAACCCTTTGCACTCGAAGTTTCTTTTCATTCGTATTACCAGCAACTCGAAGCGATTTTAGTGAAAAGATCATATTCACATGTAAGTTTGATATACGCATTAAAAGAAACGCATTTTTGTTATTTGCATTGTCTACGTAGCGGAGCCCTCGAGCTTGAAGACAAATTTTAAATGGCTCCGGCTCCGGAGCCCTCGAGTGCAAAGGGTTAAATATTAAACAACTGGGCCCAAATGGAAAGTGTCCATAAAGTTAAACACATAAGTTTGCTATAAGTTGGAAAGCTAACATACAGGAAAGCCTCGTCAAAATAAATTGCTAAGATTTAAAAATAAAATAAATTCAATTAATTGCTAATTTTCATTTACAAAATTCATAACACCTGTTAATGAAACTTAGAACATTTATGCAAATGACATTTCCTTAAATTTCAATATCTTTGATGTCACATTTTTCAGTGAAGTTGTAATCACTAATGTTTCCTTACCAGATTATTTCACTATCACACCTCAAATAAAATACTTTTGTCAGAGCCTTTTGATGTAGATATTACAATGGAATATATTTATCACCTTCATGTGAAGAGAAAGTTTTATCTCAATCAGGAAAGCTACCAGAAATGCGTGTAAATAGTAGAATTGATGTGTAATACGACGATCGTATCTTATTTTATCGTATATTTAACATACTTTTATGAGTCGTTGAAACAGCAATCTAAGGATGAGTTTTATAGCGTGGTAAAAATGAATTAAAACAATTTCCAATTTACAGGTGTTGTGAATTTTTAAAGGAAAATTAGCAATTAATTGAATTTATTTTATTTTTAAATCTTAGCAATTTATTCTTACAAGGCTTGCCTGTACGTTATCTTTTCAACTTATAGCAAACTTATTTATGCGTTTAACTTTATGGCCATTTTCCATTTAGGCCCAATTATTTAATATTTAATATCTTAATCAATCAGTATTTTTCTTCTCAGTGTCAATTTTATTATCACTGTTGAATTTTATGACTGATTTTTTCTTTATTTTTTTCTTAGATATTCATCGAAATATTGAAATTAACTTAAACGATGTAATCAATGAGTTCGCAAAAGAAAAGAAGATTAGATTTTTAATTTATTATATTTTTTAAGCAATTTTTTTTTTTTTTTTTTTGAGATTAAATTTTTATTTTTGTGCATTATTTCGATTTCGGGTATCTTTTCTGTTACTTGTATTTTAATATGACCTGTTGAGATGTCATAAACTGTTACGCTTTATTTTGTTAAAACAAAATAATCAACGTCTTTTAAATTGTTTTTCACTCATGCACGGCACTTTTTTATTAGCATTTTACGCACTGCTCCTCTAATCTGTAGCATTCCGATGGTCAATTGGCTAGAGCTCTGACCTTTGGTACCACAGGTTTCAGGTTCGTATCTTGGCTCTGGCATAAATGTTTGTTAGTGGTTCGGAATCCACGTTACATTTTTAGGTCCCGGTCTAATTAGCCTGAAGTGTGCAAAAATGACCGTACAGCGACAGACCAAACTAAAGCTCCGACAGTCTGTAGGCCAACCATTACGCAGGTTGCGTCAAATATATTTCCTGTCTGGGTGAGAGACTGTAAACTAAACGTTTCTCAGCAGGAGTTCAAGTTTGTTATACTTCCTCTTGATGAAAGTATCGAGGCCTACTGAACGCCAAAGGGGCCACTACTGCCAGTGCGTAGAAGGAAGCATGGTTACATTACATATTATAAGAGATTGCCTAAAATATGTAACAATTTAAAATTGTTCTCAACAATGTAGCTATGGCTGTCGACAGATAATTCTTTAAAATCAGATGTGAATATTAAAAAATCAAACGGTAACAACTATTTCCTAAATTATTTTGGGCTTGATTATTTCAAAAATTGAAACAAATACTAAAGTACTTACTAAATCAATGTAATATATCGCATAAAAAAAATTTTTTATATTGTTTTTTTCATTATATTTTATTGTTTATATTTTCATTATATTATATTATATAATAAACCAGTGTTAAATTATATATATATTATTATTATTATTACTGTTATTATTATTAAACATAGTGTTAATAATTCACAGAATGAGCTAGTTTAGCATTTAAATTGCAATAATTCTTTTATATTCTAATCATAACCTCCAATAAATATTTATGCCAAAAATGCCTAAAAATATTTTTTTATTTTTCTACTATTTTCTAAATTTAAAAATTCTTTTACTATTTTCTTTCTCTATTTGAACAAATAGAAGCAGGAACAATTTTTCATAGAAAAAAGTTAATCTTTTAAACAACATCTTTTAAAAAACACCTTTTTTGACAACATACATATCGTATACATAATTTTATTTTTACTTTGACGGTTGTTTTCAACCGCAAGAATTAATTTTGAGAATAACAGTAATCGTTTTCGATTGCGTGCTTTGTTCTTGTCGTTAGCTGATGAGCTGTTTACGTCACGCTATTATGTCATCAATGTGACGTCAGCAATGGGATGTTCTGTTCTCAAGGCAACTTTGATAAAAAAAAAGAAAAAATAAATATGTGTGACCTTTAAAAATAATTCAATAACGAAATACAGTATAGAGAAGATAGGATTTGAAATTTGGATGATTTAGATATTTAGAAAATTCATATAACTATAAAATGTTTTTGAAAATGGTTGATTGGGTTTATCTCTTCGAATGTGTTTGCATGTATGTGAAACAGATAGTAATTTATTCAGAAAAACTATTTAAATTATTTATTTTAATTAAGGAAAATTTTTAAATAATGAATTTAATTGAGGTTAAATAACGATTGTAACAATGAATTTGAGTTTTTATAAAATGAATTTGAGATTTTTAAATAAAGAATTTAATAATGAGTTTAATTGAGTTTAAATAAAGAATTTAGTAATGAGTTTAATTGAGTTTAAATAACGAATTTAATAATTAATTTATTTTTTAGTTTAAATAACGAACTCAATAATGAATTTAATTGAGTTTAAATACCGAATTTAATAATGAATTTGATTTTTTTTAAATAAAAATTTTATTTTGAAAATTAATTAATTTTTAGTCTATGAAAAATATTTAATTTAGCTTTAAATTGTTTTTATTTTCATTTTAAAAATGCAAAACTGAGTATTGACAAACAAACTATTAATTCTAAATTCTAAATTTTTTTCTCATATAAAGTATTTATTTTAAAATTTAATCTTCTTGTGAATAATATGAAGACTATAGTGGTAAAAATAAATCCCACTTATGTGAATAAATATTCAAAATATAAAAAATATATAAGTATTAAAAGAAGTTATTTTAATGGACATAGTACTGAAATTCAGTGTAAAGTTTTCAAATAAAAAAAATGAAAAATATAAAAATTACAATGCTCGAATAAAAGGTTATCGCTTTTAGAAATATTGTAAAGTATTTCAATATTTTGGTTTTTTTTTAAACTGAACCAAAAAAAAAAAAAAAATATTTCGGATTATCATAATCAGTGAGTAGCGTTTCTGAAATAATGGTTATGAATTATTTCTTGATAAAAAATCAAACTTTAATTGTAAAAAATTAAAAAATGGCTAGCAATTCATTACTCTTTGATTAATTGCTCATGATTATTATCAGATTACATAAAAACATCTTTATTTCTTTCCCAATAAGGTATTTGGCCTAACTTGGGGACCACTGCTAATGGGGACAGCTAGCATACAAAAGAGCTCGGTTCAAATCCGCTTGTGGCGTTTGTTGCAGTCACTGCTTTGAAAAACGAGAAGACTCGATTATAATTGTGATAACGATTATGAAACGCTTTGTATCGACAGTCAGGCCGCCTGGGTTAGGTTTCTGGGGGTTTTTTTGCATACGATGTGGTACATTAATTATTAATTATGACGAATCTACTATATTAATTACGGTGCATTAATTACGAACTCTAAAATTCCTCAAGATGGCAAAAAAAAAAAGGACATGTCCTCTTTGCTGTCAGTGAGCTGTTCGTGGTATACATAAATGGAACACGGGTCCACAGATTTTCAACAAAAAGGTATTTGAATAAGCTGTTTATGTATGGGAATTAGTTTTTTTGTTATCCAGCTACTAAAAATCAGCTCAAAAATCCAAATATAAAGAAGTATTTGGTTTTAATTAAAAAGAAATTTATGTTTAAATATGTTTTAAAAAGCTATTAATTTCATACATCATCCATAACATTTAAATAGCTGATTGTTATTATAGTAAGAAATTAAAACTATACTACTTATCATTATAGTTTGCAGCGGCTAATTATAAATAATTAATAATAATGGTTTTCTGATTAAAATTTTGATTTCTTTAGCACTGAATTAGAAACAATGCGATTCTTATATCACTCATAGGAAATAAATTAAATTAAACATCATAATTTCTTATATCATGCATAATAATGATGCATCATTGGGCGCGGTCAGTACTTGGGTGGGTGACCACCTGGGGAACACCGCGTGCCGTTGGCATTCACAAATTTGGGACCTGAATGGCCGAGTGTCTAGCGCTCTGGGCTCGGTGCCACAGGTTTCGGGTTCGAATCCAGGCGGTGCCATGGATGTTTGTAGTGGTCGGAATCCACTTTAAGCCGTAGGTCCCGGTCTCCTATGACTGTAAGAGCGTCACGGAGCCAAAGTCAGACTTCTACCTACGGGTGCTCCATCACAACAGAAGCTGCTTCCTTCCTTCAATGATAGTACGTATGGACTCATGGGCTTGGCCAGCCAAGTGGGATAAGAAACAACAACAACATAATAATGAAAATAAGGGTTAAAAAATATGAGAACCACTAAAAAAAATATTTCAAAAAGAAATGTAATAAATTAAATTTTTAATTAACTTATTAATAAAGCCTCAAATAATCACTCACATAAATGTTAATTAAAATATCTACTCTTTAATCGATAACACTTTTATATGTTTCTTAACAATTTTCTGTGCTAGGAATTATTATTAAGAATTTTTTGTTGCTAGTTTTCAAAATGTCGTTATTGTCTGGTTCAGTGATTTTATAAATACTTCCAGGTTCATTGACGCTAGCATTTATTTTCTACGATTTTGAATTACATGTACTTCTTAGCTTTCAACAGAAGCTATCTCATCAAGAAATTGCTTACGTTTATCAGATTATCGAGATATTAATCGAAAGAAGTATAAGCAGTTTTAGTGAGATGTAGCATCGATGGCTGAAGTATTTAGAATAGGAGAAAAATCGAAAACTGAATATTTTAATTTTGTAGATTTTAATCAGCATTATTTGCATAAATAATACTTTTTAAGTTCATTTTATCATTGTTGTGTTGTTGTCGTATCTCATGGAAGGCGGGAAGGGCGGACAACTTCTGCTGTGATGGAGCATCCGATCGCATGCCTTCGGGCTCGGTCGATTTTACCTATTGAATTGACTTCGTGTGTCGCTGAAGGAGGGCAGTGTCTACCAGGAGGACATTTAGGGAAATAGGGCCAGGAGTGTCGCATGGGAGAAAACTCGGTAAACTGACATCAGATAGTCCGATTCATGAGGCAAAGATGCTGTACATCACGAACGTCCTCCAGACTCATCATTTTTGAAACAATGTCTACAACAAAGCCGCCAGCAGGCTGAACCTATGTCTTAATGCTCACTAGCAGAGCATGTGGCCACTGAGACACGAGTCGGGCTTTTAAAACGACAAACTAATGTTTGTCGTTTTATCATTTTCCTTTGTAATAGAAGGATACGTTATTCGATCTATGCAAAGCATCTTGTATTAACTGTAAGTTAGTTGCAATATAAGAATTTTCCGGATTTTCTTCCATATGGCAAGCAAATAAGGGACAGTTACTTCTAAAAGTCTTCCAGAAAGGCAATTTCTTCTTCATATCCTCGTTGATGGTTTAGTTGTTCGTAGTATACATGGTTTACCGAGCCCACCACTGGTCAATCCTCAGTTTTTTAAGAATGATTTTAACAGAAAAAAAAAAAAAAAAAATGAATAAGTGCATTTGATGAGATTCAATTAGAATTATTCATTCATTCATTCATTTATTTAGAATTAGTTCATTAGAGATTCATTAGTAATTCCGTAAAATTCTGAAAATTCTTTAAGATAGCCATAATGACAAGTAACCGTGACATAATGGTCTTCGATTTCTTTTCATGTAGTTTGGTCTGTCACTCTACGGTCATTTTGTGTACACTTTAGGCTAATTAGATCCCGGGACCTACAGTTTAACGTGGATGCTGAACCATTAGCCAACATCCATGTCACTGGCAGGATTCGAACCTGAAGCCCGTTTTTAAAGACATTTTAAAAGAGATGTCTTGATAGCATATTATCATATGCGTAACAATTTATTAACTAATCTTCAACAGCTTGCAAGCTTAATGCTTTTATTCTCGAAATGAACTAAAGAAAATTGTAAAGCAGTCACTGGGGGTGCAGCGGACAGGAGGCTGAACGTGATACCGCAACATACTTATTTAAAATAAAAATTTCTTAAAAATTTGACATTTACGTTTGAATAATTTAACAGAGAGAGGAGGCTTTTTAATCGGGTATTTCAATCAAGAATTCATTTAATGAAATGAACAAAAAAGATTAAAAAATATTTTTTAAAAATTATTGTGGATGGTCAAAGGAGTTTGAGAGGGAAAAAAAAAAAAAACTCAAAATAATTTTATTTGAATTGTTTATGACGTAAAGCCAGTGATTTATGGGGGATGAATCCCTCATATGCCACTAAATTAAAAAAAATTAAATATGGTAAAAGCATTTTGTTTTCTGTCAGGGGAATAAAGCTGGAAAATGTTTTATTTTAGCAGTAATTATACCATCGAATTTCTCTTTCCATAAATATAAACTCTTTTTAAATTAACGGTCTTGCTTTGATTGGTTTTTTTAATAGAAATATTTATACTGGCACACTATTTCTACAATAAGCATGTAAATACATGGAAAATAAATTGCTTCAATTTTAATCAAAACTTATAGTATGAAAGAGATAATTTTGCATTGTATTTATCTGGCCCTAAAACGATTTTATTTCGGCTACAAAATTTTCAGCGAGTCAATACTGCAATTATATTGTTGATGTACAACAGTATTTTTCTCAATGTATTTGTAACAATACTCATTATATTGCCAGATATCTTTTATAATAAATAATGCATTTAAGATCATTTCGGTAATCACTTTCTGTCCCACTTTTACACCAGAAAGCTTGCGAAAAATCCATCCCCACACAATCACTCGAAGCCTTCTCTAGTAGTACATTTTTTTCGGACAGCTTCCTACTATACTTCCAGGAAGTATCATTTACCACCTCGTTGATTGCGGAAGATAAGGGGTGGGAAGGAAGGGGGCCCGACAGAAGTAATAAAGCGTTATTGCGCCTTTTCCCAAAGTGGAAAATATTTCAAGATGAGCGACGAATTACAAGAGAATCGATAATTGAGGAAGTTGTCCACGACGACGGTACTAAGCGGGGGTGGGGGATGGAAAGGGGGTAGAATCAGATCATCCTCGGCCCAACGAGCGATGTTAATTAGACACTTACGGTCGGTCAGCTCTCTTTTAACCCTCGTCCGCTCGGCTTCGCTTTCATTCTTTTTTCTTCTTTTAACGCCACGTTCCAAATTGCTGAACTCAGGTTGCTGCCATCGCAACTTTTTCTAATTCTCCCTGCTCTCTCTCTTCGAGTTCTATTTCGCGAGATCCATCCGAGTTGCATAGTTTGCTCAATTTCGTTCAGAAATTTCCATCCCCTTTAATTTGTGGAAGGTTTGGCAGGGAGAGAAACTCTCCGCCATATAAAGCGCAGGAGTTTTAATCCACTTTATTCTAAAAAATTCGTTCCTTTCTCTCAATCAGCGTTCGTGGTGGAAATCAAGAAATTCGAAGCTTAAACTTTGGTGGAAACAGCATGGTATCGCGTAATGAGGTGGTACATTGAAAAGTTTGAAGCAGAAGTTCATACTTTTAAAGCTTGGTGTTAAATTAGTTCCAAAGAGTTGAATATGACCGACGTGTATCACGGAAATTCTTCACAATAAATTTAAGTTATAAATCGATTTTTTTTTTTTTAAATGTTACATTATTACTACAATTTCAATTTACATATGTAATTTATTTAAAATTATTATTATTATTATTATTTATGATTATTATTTTTTTCAAAACAGTGATTCTTTATTTATAAACATTTTAAAATAAAGAAAAATTAAAAAAAAAAAATTTTTTTTTTTTTTTTTAAATTAACAAAGTTACAGAAAAAGAGAGAATTACTCTAGCCTGTTGCAAATTATTTTCTGTTCATGTTAACATTAAAAAATTTTTAGAAAGTTTTTATTTAGAATAAGTGCCCAACTTTATTGAATAATGTAACGTTTGCCTACAAAGGTTGTTTTTAATTAAAAAATAAAATTAAAAGCTACTATAATTTTGCTAATTATTTTTATGATAAATGAAAGTACTCAAAATAAATTGCTTATATGTTTTTTTTTTTTTTTTTTCCGTTTAGAAATTAATTTGTGATTGTAAGATAGACTCGTTAAAATCAATTAAATAGTCCTCGATTTATTTCTGATCCATATCTTAGAATTTGCATGTTGAGTCTTTTTTTTTTCTTAAACAATTTCCTCTACTTTTGTAGATTCTAATAATCCTATCATATGATTTCTTTTACTTTATATATTAGAAAAATAACAGTAGAAAAGATTCTGTAAATAATTGTCGAAAAATTCAATCAATTTTTAATTATTTATGTCATTGACAATGAATCAACGCAATTTTTCTAAAAGGATTTTTTATTGCTTTTTATCGTGGCTCAGTGGTCTAGGGTATGATTCTAGCTTTGGGTGAGAGAGGTCCCGGGTTCAAACCCCGGCCGATCCCAATTTTTTTTCTTTCCTCTTTTTCCAACAAGTAAATTGCCATTATTGTTTTGTTTTTAAATTTATGGGTTTCTTTACTAACGTATTTGAAAATATTATATTATATAAAAATATTATATTATAATATAGAAAATATTATAATAAACATTTTTTCCATTTTTTTTTTTTAATAATCAGTTGAGATTTCAAAATTCTATACGGAAATAAAGAATGCTTAAAAGTAAATACAGCATACTTTATAAATAGAGGGGGGAAAAAAGTGAATTTTTTGCACTTTTCTCTTCAAGTGTATCGATAAGAAGCTTTCATTGCAATGGCTTCTTTTATTTTTAAATTAAAATCGTAAGGATAAGCGGTAAACCATAGGTAAATGTTATCTTTTTTTCATGGTAAATGAAAAGATTTCTCATTAAGAAGTACCACATTTTCTTCAATTAAAATATACTTTTAAAATCCTATAGTGATAATAAGCATCGTTTTAAAAAATTTTATTTACTGTTTCTCCAACAGTTCAGATGCATTAAAATTAGTCTTAAACCACCTTTAATTATTATAATGCTTATCCTAACAAATCTAGAAAAAGAATTCATAATAAAAGTGTTAATTTGAATCCATTCATAAGAAAAGAGCTCATTCACACAATCTTCGATTAAATACATAAAAACAATAAAGCATTTTAATTAAATAGATTGCAGCTAAAAGATAGCATTTAAGACATTAGAGATAACATTAGATTGATAACATAGTTATTAGAGTCATAAGATAACAGTCCTTTTTCTTTAATCGGATAGCAAAACTATTAGCAAGAATAAGAAGTTTTATCTTCACTGTTGTCTCAAAAAAGGAAAAATAGGAGGAATTTGAAATTTTTTGTACATTGATTTCTACTCCAAAAACAAAAAACCTTACCCCAGTTCATGAAAGCAAGCTCATGAAATATCCCAGCGTGAGATACAACGAGGAGCGAGGACAGCTCTTCCTTTTCTAACCAGTTTAGCCGACTTATCACTTTAAATCTTTCATGAACTTTATTATAAAACTATAACCGTCCCGTGGCTCGGTGGTCTAGGGGTATGATTCTCGCTTTGGGTGCGAGAGGTCCCGGTTCAAATCCCGGCCGAGCCCAGTAATGTTTATTTTTTTGGCGTGCTACATAAATATAATCTAAATTGAAAAATAAAATGCAATTTATTAATCCTATAAGTTCCCAAATTTTAAATACCACAGGAAGTGAATGAAATATATGAAAAAAAACTTTTTTTTTTCATCCATATCAAATAATCAAAAACACAAATTTTATCTGAAATATTTATATGTTGCATTTACTACATTGTTTATTTGTTCATATGATGATACATTTTAAGAAGAATAAAATATAATAATAACATAAAACATAATAATAATGTAATAATAGTTGATGTGATAAAATATAATTTAATAATTGGCAAAAACATGCATAGATATTATGAGAAAATTTGCTATTTATTAAACACTGAAATATTTTCAATAAAATTTCTTTTAAACTGTTTTAATTTCTTGCTTAATAATGTCAAACAAGATAATTGTAGCAACTTTTATCCCTTCAAACAAAATAAAAAATAAATAAAAATTCTGACTTTGATTTTTTAATGTATATTTAAAAATAACATCATAATCAATGCATGAAAATTGATTTATAATACCAATTTTATAATTTTAAATCCTAATTAATCAGCCTCTTGAATAATTGAGTGAAATAATTCTCGCTGGAAATCTTTAACACAGGGCGTCAAACCAGGACGGAATATATCATTCTATATTACAAATTTTAATATATAAACAAAGATGTTAGAAGCCACAACCACTTGGAAGGTATTATCTCACAAAATTAATTAATCAATTATTTTTTGCAGTTTTTTTTTTTTTTAATATTAAACATATGCAAAAATTCTCGGTTCATCTAATCAAAAAATTATTAATAATAATTTTGTGGAATTTGATTACGACCTTTATTAGAAAATGGAACCAGAAAAAGGGAAAAAATTGGATCCCTCCGTACTATTATACTAAATTCTTTAATTCTTAAGAATGTCAAGCAAATTATATATATATATACACTACACTACTTGGGACACTACTTGCACGACACTTAGAGAATGTTATTGCGGATTTGCTATACAATTTGATTACGTTTCTATGAAGCAAAATAAAATGCACATGTAGCGAATAATGTTGTGGCTTTGTTATGCAAGCACTTATCGTATTTGGAACTGATTTCTTATCAGTTTCCGTATCAAGATATGCACTGAACACTTAGTACACTAAATGTGTGACACTTTAAAGGTTTATGTTTAGCGAATGTTATTACGAATTTTTTTTTTTATACCTTTTGATTGCGTTTCTATGAAGCGAATGAAAATAGTTATGGCTTTGTTATGCAAACACTGATCGTGTTTCGAATTGATTCGTATCAGTTCTTTTTCTTTCTTTTATTATTGTATTGATATATATATATATAAACTCCCAAACTCAACTTTCCAGGAATTGTCACAGACCATTTCGCAAAATACTTAAAAGCTCCTCTATTTATAACGTTTCCCAGAAAACAATTGTTTTTTCCTATTGTATCCTATTCACATATTTATCGTTACAACGACAACAAAAGACCAATAAATATCAGAACTCAGGAGCTACTTTATACAATAACCAAAACAAAAGAGCAAGTGAAAGCCGTTCTAAAAGCCATGTCAGAGAGCAAACGAGTATAAACCTTTCAGAAACAACTCCATTAAATCCTCCTCAACTCTCCTCTGGGAGATATCGTCTGCCGAAACGGTCGGACCGCAGAAGCAGAGGAATCGAGAATTTAATCGCTTAACATGCCATCAAAACAAATTAGCCTTTTAATCTGGCGATGCGGAGAGCACGGCTCCGGATTTTCGTGGAAAATGGGCGGGCTTGCGGTGGATATAATCTCTTTGGAAAGCCAGCTCGCGGGAATCGCTGAGTCGTGCTCTCATTGGTCAGAGCGAAATCCGACTTAGGGTTCGCTAATGGAATAGCAACCTCTAGAGATGGGATGAGAGATATGAATCCCCTATCTTTCTGTTCCATCTAGAAAAATGTGGGGGAGGGGGTTCGGAATACGGATGCTACCTGAGAATGGGGTTTAATCTATTAATAACATTTATCTTTTTTTTTTATATTTATTTTTGTGGAAAGTGAGTTGCAATATTCGAGAAATTATTTTTATTCTAAATTGACTGTAAGTGGTATTGATTTTAGGATAAATAATAATTTAATTCCTCAAAAAACGCAATTACCGACGAAAGCTCGCTTTAATTTATTTTTTTCAGAGAATAAATTTTGTATTTGTAAGCGTTTATTCTTGTTTCTTAATAACCGATTTATTGATTTAATTTACTTATTTCTGGGAAGCCACACAAAGAAGTTCTTCTCTTTTAAAAGGCATCTTTTATTTTTCTGAAATAAAATCTTAATTTCTGGGAATGAATTAATGAATCAAAAAATAATGCTCTCTCTCTGTGTTTATTATTATTTCTAAGACATTTTGATAATAATATTGATTTGTTTTTAATATTTTTAAAATGTTCTGCTGTTTTTCTGCTGTAACTCATCACATTAACTACTAATAAGTGACCTTACATGCTGATCACTCTATTCTAAAAATAGTGGAAAGTATTTTTAATAACTATGTAGCATATAAATTTATTTTTATTAACTATGTAACACATAAATTTATTATTATTAACTATTTAACATAGAAATTTATTTTTATTAACTATTTAACATAGAAATTTATTTTTATTAATTGTTAAATATTTAACTATTGGAAACTATTTTTTAATCTAAATTTCAAAGTCAAAAATTAACGAGGTCAGAAGTATGAATAAGATTAAAAAATATATATATAAAAAGTTGCTCGGAGTTCGTACATAAATAAAATTTTCTTTAAAATCTTAATGGAAAGAGTAACTGTTTAAAGTTTTGAATTAGTAACTATTTAATAATTCAGTAGTTCAATATAATAATATTTTATATTTATTGATATTTTTATCATCCAATATAACAATGTTTTATTATTAATCATGGCGAAAAATTTATATGTTAACCAAAATTTATTTAGGTTAATCTTTCCATTCATCAAACAAAATGTTAAATGTTTAAAGATGAATTTAGTAGTCAAACTTTACTGTTTTGATGTCAAATTAGACATTTTAGACAAAATTAAAAGTAATCGATTTCAAAAATTTGAAAAAGAAAAGACGTGTTAAATTCTATTACAAAGCCATTCAGCTATTAATCACTTATAAATTTCGAATATATCGACTTAGTGAGTAGTAGTTGATTGAGCTAAAAAGTTTAAAACATTGGTATTCAAATTTTAAAAATTTTTCTTTCAAAATGATAATGTAGAAAATGTTAATACTTGAAGGAAAATCTATTCAGCACATTCAGCAAATTTTATTTTGGACTATACAAACAAAGATAATTATATGATGCATATAAATAATTCTTTCAAATACGTTAATTATCTTCTCTTTTATGTATTTTTATGACATCGTTATTGAAACGCTTTCAACGACATAAAATTTTTATTATCTTTGTGCATGATCACAAGTGTGCTATCAGACATCTGATAAAATTCATAAAGTTAAAAAGTAGCAGATGAATGCGCAAATTAAATGAAAGTGAAACATATCTCTCGCCTGCTCGTTTTATGAGTTACCACAGCTGTTTGGCACTATAAACTCTGTTATTTATTATTGATGGAATAAGGCAATTAAGTAGAACAGTTATTTATTTGTTGTTAGGAATATTTTAGAAAAAAATTATTATAAAAGTTTTTTTTTTTCCTCTTTTTAATATGCAGTCCCCAAAAGTTTTAATATGTAAATTTTTAATCCGGGGAAGGGAAACCTCAAAAATTAAGAATTATTGCTTTTCAAAACTCTTTTTAAAAATACAAAAATGTTTTTTTTTATATATAGGGTATCTCTTGTTCTCCATTATATTACCCAAACAATACATTTCTTCGGAAAGACCCTTCAATATATGTAAGAAAACTTTCAAAATTGCCACCAGGAAAACGAGGCGCTCATACTACTGTGTCCAAAAAAGTAACACCATTTTTTAAATTTAAAATTCCAGAGGCTTATGGAATTTCAATTCGTTTTTAGGTTGCTGGCACTGTCCTTGACATCTGTGCGAAATTTGACGTCAAAATATTCATTAGTGTTTGAGTTACGCTTGGCTTTAGTGAGACGCTGAAACTGAGTCCGGCGATTTTTGAAATGTCTGAATTAATTGAGCAAAGAACTTGCATTAAATTTTGCGGAAACATATAGAATGTTGCAGAAGGCATTCGGTGAGCATTCCTACATCGGAAAGAAATGTTTAGAAGTGGTATAAACAGTTCAAAGAAGGCAGAGAACGCGTTGAAGACGAAAAGCCCTCTGGTCGACCATCAACCTCAACCGACTCAATCTCAACGAAAAAAATAAAGATCTGGTGCTTGCAAACCGTCAATTTTCAATTAGAGACCTTGCTGAGGATGTTGGAATTTCAAAGGATCGTTCAATTCCATTTTAGAAATTAAACTAGAATAAAAATTAAACTGGTAGAAACTGAAATAAAATTAATCAAAACACTCGTGATAAAATGCTGCTTTTCATTGTTTAGAATAGGATTAAAAATAAATAGAAAACAATAGAATGAATAGAATAATAAGATAACTTGGAAAAGCACAAGATGTTGTGTTTTAAATAATAATAACAATAAACTATCGTACTTGTTTTCTTATTTTTTTTATCTTGAAAAATATTAAATCCCAGTGCTACAAAATATTCCCAGTGCTAAATTTTATCTTCGTTTTCACTAATGTTAGATTTCGAATGAAGCGGTTTTACAATGAATTTTTTTCAGTTAAAATAACTTAAATTTGAAGGAAAAAAAAGCATATAGACGTAATATGATCTCTAAATAGGTTATTGTTTTCGAAAATCAGGTGCTTTGACTTAAGGGTATTCTCCACTAGGACGACAGTTTAGAGTTTAGTATTTATTTAGTGTTATCCAGGGTGCACCTGGGAAAGTGTGTAATAATGCATTACTTTGCTTCAGTGCAATTTGAAACGAGCTCTGTCAGGAGAGACATTCGGTGGTTCGGGTTTGCTCTCACCTTCCCAGTCCAACATTGAAGGCATGTTTTGTTACCTTTAACGTAAAGTAAACAGTCGTTGTCTGTCAAATAATGAGTTTATCGATGTCCCCACTTCTGACATTTATCTTTTGTAGTTCAGTTGCAAGAAGCATTTTATCGCTCATAACGAGGGAGCCAATGAAGACAGCGCCTTTTGTGATTACTGCATGTTTTCCCAGTAAACAAGTTAGTTCGTTGAAGGTATTAACCTACTATTGTATGAGTGGCAAGACAGGTTTTCTTAACGTTGAAAGTAACGAAATAAGTTTGTGTGATATGCTCTTAAGGATTTTCGGTGTCAGCCTACAGATTTAATATGTTTATTCCGGGTACAGTCATGACAACTTTCTATTTGTCGTTGTTTGTCGAATTATGAACTGAAATCCCGTGTTATCAATACGACTCCCATTAGTTTCCATGAATTTTTTTTTAATGCACTTATATGTAAGGATGCACTGGAAAATGAAGATTACGAAACCGCATATACTCACTGTAACTTGGACGTGAGGCTCCATTCCCCCTTCCCGAAAATGATTTAATATACGTATTTTATTTCTTTATATATAATAAAAACAAATTATATAATACGATAAAAGAGCAAATAAATAATTTGATGCGTGATATTGTATAATTTTAATAAATTGCTTTAGTATTTGGTTTGTTTTTTTGCATTAACCAAGGACACAGGATATGAGTCAAATGCTTTTTATTTATTGACTATTTGATATTTATACTTGAAAATAATTTTTCGTACATATGAGCTGATCAGAATAGGTTTGCTCCATTCTAATTAATGTTTTATGAAGCAAAAGCAACATCTTCTTTTTCAATACAATTTTTAAATGGAACATGTTTTGGGTGATAAATATGTTAGAGATAAAAAAAAGTACACGTTGATAGAGATCCAGCATTAAGTCTAGCCTCATTATTGACAAAGGATTTAATCCTCTAGTCTCCGATAAAATAGGAAACGTTAAATATACTTTTTGAATTATTTAAATGTTTACATATTTTCATACACTGAAAGTGAATCGTGTTCCTCGTTTTAATATAAATACATTTTGAAGAATTACTAATTTTTGTTCTTAAATAATATATCAAATAATTAATAATAAATTAACTAGAAATTACTAATTATAGTTCTTAAATTTTCCGATTGACTGGCGCTCGGTGCTACAGGTTTCAGATTCGAGTCCCGGTGGTACCGTGAATTCCCCGAAAAACCAAACCAAATCAAGCCGGAAACGATTGAATACATTTTGTTTCAATGCGAAAAATATATAGAATCACGAAACAAATTACAAAATTCTTTGGAATATAAAACTCTTTCTTATTCTTGGATATTTGATTTGTCTGAGAATGCATGTTAAGACCAGTAATACTTCAATTTCTACGACAAGTCTCTCAACCCTGTAAATTATGGGGTATCACACGTTTTCTTTCTGAGGATTATTACTTTTCATTCCTTTTTATTTCTGGTAAGTTGTACTTCTTATTTTCTTATGGTTCTATTGTTAAAATATTGTGGTCTACTTGATCTTCTGTTTTTATCCATCTTATTTATTTTCTTTTGGTTGCCTGAAAGATTCAAAGTGCAAAGATTCCTGTCTTTTAAAATTGAATTGGTGTTTCACATTAGGCAAAGGAATAAAAAATTTCGTGTGGGCCTGAATGGCCTTATGTCTAGCGCTCTGGCGCACGATGCCACAGGTTTCGGCGTTCTGAGTTCTGGCGGTGCCATGGATGATTGTAGAGGTTCGGAATCCACTTTAACCCATAGGTCCCGGTTTCATATGATTGTAGAGCGTCACGGTGCCAAGTTAGATTTCTACTTAAGGGTGCTGCTCCATCACAACAGAAGTTGCCGCCTTTTCTCTTCAACAATGCGTCCATACAGGCTCGTGGCTATGTCTAGATGTCTACCAAGTGGGATAAGGACTATCAACAACAGAATTTCGTGTTCCAGAATGTAAATGCTTAATTTTCACCTTTGTTCTATTCTTTTCTAGCTAGTATTTTAACAGCATTTGGAAAAATTGAAATAAAGCAGCATCAACAAGCATAAATCTCAAAGTATCGTTGCAAGGCATAAAACCTCGTTTTTATAACGAAAAAAAAAAAAAACTTTACCTTCTTTCCCAGAGAAATAAAATTTTAAAAGTGTCTGACAGCAATAGAATCGATCATTGAAGAAGCTTTAGATACTTTTCTCTGACTTTTATTTTTCATAATTCAACCGGTTTTCTTCCATGATAAAGACATTTTGTTACCAGAAGATGCTAAATTCCTGTTTCTTAAACATTTAATAATCATTTATGCAGATGTAGAATATTTAAAATGTCCATTATTCAAATGCAGAACTTCATAAAAGTAGATAAAGGATTCTCAGTAGAGACAGAAAGAAAAAGGAAGTAAAGCTGGAGCAAGAATTGAGAAATTGTTTGTCTGAAAACATTGACTTTATTAAAGAGGAATAAAGACCTTGGCCTAAATATTTCAGGTCTTTCTTCTCGAAGTTATGCTAATGGAGGGATGAGTTATCTGTTTTATTAAAGGCAATTTGACTTTTAAAAACCTATATAATAAGTAATTTATCTTGAAGATTTTCGAATTTTGATGAAAGATTAAAATACGGAACACGATTCGGCTCTAGTTCCTTAAAAAAATTAAATATTTATTTATTATTATTATTTTAATTCATTGAAAATAAAAGATATATTTATATATAGATATAATGGTTAGAATATTTTCCAATAAATCTAAATCTGGCTGCATAGATTTCTAGATATATTATTTATTTTAGGACTTAACGCAAGAGTTTCAACTTTGTTAGATTTTTAAAATATTAGTTATTGAAAGTATTTGTTTTAAAATGTCCTTACTTTTCTGATAGAATTGGGCGAATTTAATTATCTTGGAATTTAATTATCTTCAAATTTCATTCATTTTCAAATTGAGCTACAAAAAGTAGCCGTGTTGTTGTTTCATATCCCACTTGGTAGACAGCAAAATCTAGACCAAGTCCAAGACCCCGTGGGATCCCATGGAAGGATGGAAGGAAAAGGGAGCAGCTTCTATTGTGATAGAGCACCCGTTGGTAGAAGCCTGAGTTGGCTCAGTGACGCTGTAGAATTAGGGCACTTCGCCAATGAAGAAAGGTGAACCTTGTTCAATGTTTTAATATACATGTTTTTCGAAAAAATTTCCGATAAATAATTTTAAATAAAACAATAAAAAAAACGCAAACGTGTGTGGACCTACATAACAAATGTTTTAAGCTCATAAATTTAAGAAGAACCGTTTACTTTTGTTCTTCATTACAGCAACAATCGAACAAAATTTTAAAACTTAAATCAATGTAATGTCACGCATCAAGTTTTTTTTTTTAGTTTATTACATTACATTAATTTCATTTTTCACTGTATATTTGTCGTGAAAAATGATTGGTTTTTCCTCGAAGATTTAAATCTGCGGACTAGGGGAAAACTATTTCCTTTTATTTATTTTTAATAATCAATTTAGTAAACAAAAAAAAAAAATATCGTATGTTGCGTGGTAAATAAAATTGATTTAAATAAATAAAAAGTCAGTTTAATAAGACAGTTTAAAATTCCTCAAATAAGTTTCATCGTGGAGTAGTTTCAGTATTAAGAAAATGAGTAAAAAAATTCTAAATGAAAACAAAATTAATTAAAAAACGTTGAATAATTTCTAGCGCACCAGTTAAAAATACACAATTTTTGTAAGAAAACAGGATAACCTTTTAGGTGTTTCCATTTCTTACAAAAATTTTTTTTTTCATCTGAAAATTTTCTTTGTTTTCATTTTCACATTTCCATCTGTACGCATTGTCGCTCTATGACATGAAGTTAACATTTGACGTCATAGAACAACAGTAAATCGGAAATTTGGTTGGAATTCAGATTGACTGACATTGTGCGAAGCGAGACACTTAGTATTCAGTAGAAATCCACCTTAAGACTGTTGACGGTGTTGAAGTATTTTTAGATTTTTGGCAAGAAATGACTTGTAAACTGACTTGCAAAAAAAAAAAAAAAAAAAAATTGCAGTGCTTATATAACTTACATAACAATGCTTATATAAAAAATTGCAATGGTTACATAACATTAGATAAGCATTACAATTTTTTTGTAAGCATTAAATGTATGTAAGCATGCATTTAATGCCTACAAAAATCGCAATGCTTATCTTGCGATCATGAGGATAAAATATACTTGCTAGGTTTGTGGCCGAGTATTGAATAGGGCTATAATTATTATTTGATATTTTATATTGCAACGCAATTGCGCTAAATATTCTATAAGTGAAAAACTATAGTAGTATTAAAATTAATTTACACAGTTCGGTATACGCTGTACAACAAAGACGTTACTTCTTATTTTAAAATTAAATATTATTAAATAATCATAGCTAAATTTTTGCCCATTTTCGCCTGGCCATTTGATTGAAACCCAAGAATATCATTAAACAATATGAACAAAACATGTCCTTCAATTGTAGTAATATAATCTTCAGTACAGTCCAATGTTAAACGAATATCATTATGTTCAATTACATTGTGACAAATAAGCATGAAATCTAGAAGATTTTTTTTTAAAGTAAGAAATTGCTAGAAAAGTATCATTTCATACAAAAACTACAGTTATTGATTTAAAGAGTACTATATTTAGTGTATGTAATTTAGGAAAAAAATCAAGTCTGTTTCAAAATTATCAGAAAGATGGAGGCATAAAGATTTCCAAAATTAAAAAAAAAAAAAATATAAATAAAATTAAACATGATATAAACTTCAGCTGAATTTATTTAATTCTAACTTGGTTAAAGCTAAATTTATTATTATGCAAATTTTGCTAAGATTGCATGTTAACTGAATTATACGGAGACTTGCTACTTGGGAAATTTTAATAAACCTCAGCATTCAAAGTTTGCCATTTTTACAATATGTATTTCACCAGTTTCACAACCATATTTCACCAGTGCCTTCCGGGAGGATTTATTAGGTGAACTGCTCTGTACTTGTGTATCGTAAGGGACTCCCACCAAGTAGTCCGACTTACGAGGCAAGATGCTGGACATCACAAAAGCCATAGAGTCTCATCGGTTTTTGAAACAGTGTCTACAACAAAGCCGCTAGCAGATTGAACTTCAGCCCTAATGCTCATCAGCGCTGCACGTTGCCACTGAGCCACGAGTCGGGCAGCAGCATTGTAAATGGAGAAATGGAATGGGTTAAAATTTATTATCGCATTCGGCATGGCAAAGTAAGATAGATCTAGTTAAAAAATCACAAATATATAATTAGTTTTACCTAATGGGCATCCCTTTAGATATATTTGAACATATTTAAAAAAACTCTTGTAACTATGTTTTTCTGGGGGGGTTTTTAGCCGGTTGAAATATCTGTGTTTGCGTGAAACAAGGAGAAAACAATTAGATGGATATAATGAAGGGTAACTGCATTTTATTATTAATAATCAATTTAAGATTGATGTTGCGAAAACGTAGCATTATACAAACTCCTTTTTTACCATTTTATGTGACAAATTTTTCAAAATCTCTTTTGTCGTAGTCTAGAATCTCTCTTGTCGTAGTCTAGTTTCTCTGATCACGAGAGGAAGATATATTTGTTCTTGCAAGGTAATTTTTTATAATGATTAATCTTTTTATATAATTTGCAGATTTTTTTTTATTTATTCTCATATATGCAAGTAACAGTCGAAAAATTTTTATGAAACAAAGTTTTTATTCTTCAAAACTACAACTACAAGTAGAAAAGAAAATGTGCCTTTATCTAACAGGCCTTTAAAAAGTTGCATGTGTTGAAAAAAAGTTTTCAATTTTCACTTTTGCTTCCTTAGTCAGACTCTCATAAATGCAAAATTAAATTTTATCCGTATCTTTTGCGTGGAAAATTTTTTGTCTTTAATTAGTAAGAACTATTAATAAATGTTATTGAAGCTTCACTGCATTATAGAAATTCTCATATTGATCTGGAATTAATACTACTCAATACTATTAGTAATATTTAAAAAATCATTAATATTTCATATAACTTAGGAAACTTCACTTATTTACTATAGACTTGGTTTTCATCATTTGATTTTTTGGAAAATAGCTTTTTTTAATGGACAACGGTGTCCTTTGACATCAAATCAGTAATATTAAAAAAAAAAAAAAACATTAAAAATTCATACTGCTTAAGAAACTTTACTCATGTAATAGATACTTGGTTTTACCATTTGATTCTTTGGAAAATAACCTTTTAATGGGCAGCGATTCCCTTTTATATTTAATCAGTAACATTTAAAAAAACATTAATAGTTCATATTACTTAGGAAACTTTACTGATTTAATATGAACTTGCTTTTTCACCGTCTGATTCTTTGGAAAATAGCCTTTAAATGGGCAACGATGCCCTTTAATATCGAATCAGTATTATTTAAAAAACATTAATGGTTCTTGTTACTTAAGAAACTTTACTTATTTGATATGAACCTGCTTTTCACCATCTGATTCTCTGGAAAATAGTCTTTTCAATGGGCAACGATTCCCTTTTATATAGATTCAGTAATATTTAATAAACATTAATAGTTAACTGTTTAATGGGCAACAATGCCTTTTAACATCGAATCAGTAATATTCGAAAAACATTAATAATTCATAATACTTAAGACACTTTACTTATGTAATAGATACTTGGGTTTCACCGTCTGATTATTTGGAAAATTACTTTTTAATGGGCAACGATGCCTTTTAACATCGAATTAGTAATATTTAACAAACTATAATAGTTCATATTGCTTAAGAAACTTTCCTGGTTTAATATAAACTTGGTGTATATAAAAAATATATAATTTAAAAAAAAAATATTATAAAAATATAATTTAAACTTCTACGATCTGATTCTTTGAAAATAACCCCTATAATGGGCAACGATGTCCTTTAACATCGAATCAGTAACATTTAAAAAAAAAATTAATAGTTCATATTACTTAAGTAATTACTGATTTAATATAAACTTGGTCTTCCCCTTCTGATTCTCTTGTAAATAACTTTTTAATGAGCAACGATTTCTTTTTACATTGAATCCGTAATATTTAAAAAAACATTAATAGCTCATATTACTGATTTCAATATAAACTTGTCATATTATTTACCATCTGATTCTTTGGAAAATAATCTTTGGGCAACGATGTCCTTTAACATCGAATCAGTAATATTTAAAAAAACATTAATAGCTCATATTACTGATTTAATGTAACGACATATTATATACTACAAGTTCATATTATTCACCATCTGATTCTTTGGAAAACAACCTTTTAATGGGCAGCGATGCCCTTTAGCGTCGAACAGAGCGCGCCGAGACTCGCCGCCGAGTAATGGCGCGAAGGGGCGGCCGCCGCTGCGCTCGAACGCGGGCAACTCTGCGCCGGGGCGGGCGGTATTGACAAATGAAGCAATCTCCGCCGTAGTCACAGACGGCGGACCGCAACATTTCGCGCTTGGATGCCCCAATCCGACCCGCACTTCGCGCATCCATCTCAGCCCCGGCGTAATAAAATAAAAAGCCCTGCGTAATGAAATCGAATAAAGTATCCCGCTCGTGTAACAAGCTATTGTTCTTTTCGAATATTCCCTCCTAACCGTTTTTCCCCACCGCCGAACAGCGGTTTAGAATTTTTTCTTCCTTCTTTTACAGTTATTGTTATTATTAATGTGGCGTTTCAAGAACCACCTGATTTCAACATCAATCTGAGCGATAAATCGGTGGGGATGTCTGGTGAACGCCATATTTTCGGGTGGAAATATTTTTCTCCCCACTTTTTTTTGTATGGTGAGTTTAAATATCGTATAACAAATAAATTCGATTTTATTTATTGCCAAAAAAGGTTTTGGTTTTTGCTGTGTGGAATTCGATTTTTAGAATATGAAAGAAAAAAAATTTTTTTCGTTCATGTATTTTTTAATAACAAATAAATTCGTTTTGTTTTGTGAAATTTTATTTAAAAAAATAGATAAATTCGTTTTTGGTCCAAAAAAAAATCGTTTCGGTTAAAAAATAATCACTACAAAATCCGTAAAATATTCCATTAGTAAGATTTTTAGCATTACTTCAGAATTAAAAAAAAGGAAAAAAAAAAGGATCTTTTTCCCTTTCTTTCGGTGAGTTAAAATATCGTATATTGAGAATTCGTAAGGGTTTTTGTTTTGTATGTTAAATTCAGAATATGTAGATATCGTTCGTGTTTTTCAAAAACAATTACATTCGTTTTTGATTATCGCCAAAAAAAGCGTCTGAGTTAAAAAATAATCGCTGTAAAAATCCTCGAAATATTCCATTAAAAGATTTTTAGCATTACTTTGGAAGAAAAAAAAAAAGGATTTTTTCCCCTTCCCTTTCGAATGAATTAAAATATCATATATTGGGAATTCATAGAGGTTTTGGTTTTTGTATGCGAAATTCATAAAAAAAAAAAAAAAAAATGTAGAAATCATTCACATATTTTTCTAAAACAGATAAATTTTTTTTTTTAGTTATCGCCAAAATCGTTTGTGTTAGAAAAATTGCCATAAAAATCAACAAAATATTCCATTACTAAGATTTTTAACATTACTTTGGAAGAAAGAAAAGGAAAATAAAATGGGATCTTTTTCCCTGCCTCCCTTTCGAATAAATTAAAATATCTTATATTGGGAATTATTAAAAATTTTGGTTTTGAATGTGAAATTCATTAAAAAATTGTAAAAATCGTTCATGATTTTAAAAACAGATAAATTCGTTTTTGGTATCGTCAAAAAAATCGTTTGGTTAAAAAAGAATCGCTATAAAATTCCTCAAATTATTCCATTAGTAAAATTTAAGCATTACTTTGAAAAAAAAAAAAGAAGAAAAACAGGTCTTCTTGCCTTCCTTTCGGGTGAGTTAAAATATCGTATATTGGAAATTCCTAAATGTTTTGGTTTTGTTTTTTAAATTCATAAAAAATATGTAGAAATCCTTCCTGTTTTTAAAAAACAAATTCGTTTTTGGTTATCAAAAAAAAAAAAAAAACGTTTGTGGTTAAAAAAAATCGCTTTAAAAATCCGCAAAAAAATTCCATTCGTAAAATTTTTAGTATTACTTTAGAAGAAAAAAAAAAAAAGAAAAGATATATATACTTTATTTGTAAGAATAAATAAATTTTTTTTTTTATTAATTTTTTTATTAAATAAAAGTTTTAAAATTCTAATTAAAGATTATTTATTCATTATTTTGAAAGAAGTTATTATAATTTTTATTTAAAAGATAATTGAATAAATCAAAAAAAAAATTAAAAGAATGTATAACTTTTTTTTTGCTACTTTTCTTATCTACCTTATGATCTTTCAAAGCACTTCAATGTAATTTCTATATTTTGTAATTGCTTTTTTTTTTAGTTTTACTTTGTTTTCAATAAATCTTTTTTTAAAAAATGAAATCTTTTCACATTAGCCACTAAATTTTCAGAAAAATATTTTTTGGGAGATTTAATTTTATAAATCTATAAAAATATGAAATTTATCAATAAGACTGCAAAGATATCAGTTCATAAAATTGTGTATCACGTGAAATGGACCATTTATTTTTTGAACAAGTGTATCGTTTACTGATTCATAAACAAAAATTCTGCTATCATCAATGTTTGAATGGGTATTTTCTTATAAAATATTTGAATAAATATGTTGATCTATCACACTCTCAAAATGAAACTATGATTATATACCTGCTGCATTAAATAAATGGTTAAATACCACGTGAGTGAAAAATATTCTATTCGAATCCAAATTGTTTTTGATTTTGAATCGATGAACGTGTAATTTTTCAATGTTTTTTTCTTCGATAAAATATATTCGTTAAAGTTAAAAAGAATTAATATTGTACGTTATGTTTGTTATAATTTTTGTTTAAAGGCATGCATTGTATGTAAAGCAAAAGTTAGTTTAAAAGCATGTATGGTAATTATGATTTAAGTTAAGTTAATAATAATTAAGTTATTAATTTTGGTAATTACCATACATGAAAAGCATGTGTGATGATTATGATTAATTAAGTTAATAATTATGGTAATTAGCATACATGAAAAGTATGTATGGTAATTCTTTTAAAAAAATTTTTTATGATTTTTGAAAAATTTAAAAATTCCTGTATCCAAATTTTATTCAATGTGTCCAAAATAATCTGATGGGAATGGAAATATGTGAAATTTTAAATTCTTAAATACTAATATATTAATTTAATATAAATAGAAATTAATTATAAATGAAATATTTAGTACTGCCTATTTTATTATGCGTTAAAATACTTTCACATACATAAAATTTCGACATGACGTTTACATATACTTACATGTAATACAAATGTGCAATTACATGGAATGACAAAGTATGGAAATATGTATTAAAATATTTTCACATACATAAAATTTCAGCACTAAGTTTACATATGCTTACATGTAATACAATTGTGCAATTACATGAAATGACAAAGTAGAAAATGCATAGATTTAAGAAACACTTGTAGAAAATATCTGGATACAATAATTTAAAACAGCATGGTTTAAAAAATAAGATATCATCACTGTTATTATTGAATTAGAATTTATTTTAACTTATCTCATAATTTATACATTTGATTTCTTTGTTTTTGAAATTAATGTTGACGTTAAAATATCGTTTATTTCTGATAAAAATTTGTTTCATTAAAAACGTATCGTTTTTTAATATAATTTACAAGGAAATGTATCATCTGACGATATCATTTAGGAAATGTATCACTTGACGATATTACTACAACGATTCACATTTTGAAGACAAAGTTTAAAAAGTAAATAAATAAATAAAGTTTTCTTCCTTCTTCCACGTGAAGTTTGTTGATCTCTTGACTGGAATTAGGTCGTACACATAAACATGAAAACAACCACACCAACTTTCGATATATTCTCCATTCTGGTAGCAAAGAAAAACGTGCACTTCTGGTTTTTCGTAATGGTAAAGCCTATACAGCTGCTCTCGCTGAATGGTTATGCTTCAGAAGATCCTATTTCGCAATAGTTGAAGCCGTAGAAGACTATTGATTCAGCTTTAAAACGTATCAGAATTTCAGTCTTTTTCTATATCCTTCTACTTCTACATTCCTTATTAAATTTGCTTCAATTTTTTTTTTTATTATTATTATTGTCATACTCATAGTGCTATAATTAATTATATAACTGAAAAACTGAACTTAATGATGTACGTAGCAAATATAAATAATTAATATTGTTCATTTAATGGTTGATTCGATTAATTATCGAGAAAGAAAAGAATGCGTGTTGTTATTTGATAATAGCCAAAATAATAATAAAAAATCTACATAAATATGTTGTAAAAAAAAATTGCTGTCTTTTATGTTTTTGGATTTAAAATCGGGATCCTGATGGCCGAGTGACTAGCGCTTTGTGTCACAGGTTTCGGGTTCGAGTCCTGCCGGTTCCATAGATGTTTGTAGTGATTCGAATGCACTTTAAAACGGGGGTTCTGGTCTAATATGACTGTGCAGAATTGGGCATAGGATTGACAACGCTACCTTGTAAAAAAAAAAAAAAAGTCAAACGTTTCGAAAACTGCTGACAGGCCTTGGTCCGCCCTAGGGCTGTTGCGTCAATGAACAAAAAGAGGCAGTAAATAAAATGATATCTAAAACATTGCCAATTCCTAAAATTCAAGAGGGTTTTTTTTGGTGTGTGCTTTCACCAGTAAATTTCTTATGCATCATTGATTGTGCTTGCAATTTCATCTTACCAGAATTTTCAGATCAGCTAGGTATTTGAGTATTAGTTGGAATTTCAAAATCAGTTACTACATTTTACATAAAAAAAAACCCAAATCCAACTTGGCTAGACTTGCATATACGCAGTTTAAAATAAAAGTAAGTTATTAGTTTTATAGCCGGCGTTAGAATGTTATTCCGTTTACAAAAATCTTTGGGTTTACTTTGAATCTTTGAAGATATCATTGTATTATCTATAATATATTGATGATCTCATAACTATAATATTTATGATGATCTCATAATACATACAGATAATACAATGATACAATGATGATCTCATAATACATACATAATGCAATGATGATCTCATGTTTCGGAATCCGCCAATAGGCAGACGGCCTTGGCCCACCATGGGGCTGTTGCGCCGTTGAAGAAGACGAAGATTTAAAATCGAGAATTCTTTCTCAATATGAGATTACTAGCAATTCAAAATTTCATGATAATTTTGATTTGTGTTTATCAACACTTTCTGATATTTTGTTAATTTTCCATTTATTTGAAGTGATTTTATTTTCCCCTGTGGAAAATATGTGGTTAATCTTAATGGTTGCGCTCTCCTTTTGAAAATCACACATTTAATAGATTCAAAGTAAATATTTTATCAGGCCAATAGTTAATTCTCTATGTAGAAGAATAGGAGAGCATTATTAATCCACATTCTTTTATAGCGAGCAATGTTTGTAAAATTATTATGGAAAACCTATCGTAAGACTCTTAAGTAATAATAATTCACCTACATTATAAATCTACTACCTCTGCTATTTAATATTTTATTCATGCTCGTATTGGATAATTTTTTCTAATGTTAATTTTCGATCGCGACTTGCATTTCTTAATTTCAAGTTGGATACGTGCGTATTTTGCATGTATATATATATAGAGAGAGAGAGAGCCTGATGGCGAATGACTAGCACTCGGGTTTGAGTCTCGGTGGTGCCATGGATGTTTGTAGTGGTTCGGAATCCACTTTGAACAGTAGGTCCCAGTCTAATATGACTGTTACTAATACGCTACACTACACTACATCACTGTGACTAGAGCGGAGTTGCCCCAATACAGTTTGGGAATGATGTGGGGGACAAGTCTGACTGAACTCTGTGACGCTCTACAGTCATATGAGACATGGCCTACGGCTTAAAATGGATTCGGAGCACTACAAACATCCATGCACCGCCGGAAGTCGAACCCAAAACTTGTGGCACCGAGAGCCAGAGCGCTAGACACTCGGCCATTCAAGCCCTGGTCTAATATGACTGTAGAGCGTTGTGCGTTGGGTTGACAACCGTACCCCGTAAAAAGAAAGTATCTGCTGTCTCGAAATCTGCCAGTAAGCAGATGGCCATGGGGGCTGTTGTGCCAATGATGATGATGATATATGATGTAGTTATTCATAATTTATATATTTTAACTTTATAAAATTGTAAGATTCTTAACTCTAAATGTATAAAAAGGTTTGGATTATTTTTTAACGGTAATGGCTAGATTTGTTAACTATTTGTTTGTGTAAATTTGATATTACGTGTTTACAAACATTAATTCTGTAAAACGACACGTTAGTTATAGAATTTCCTTCGCGTATTACTTCTAATTTTCGCCAGTTCTATGCTTTGTCTAGGTGAAATCAAGCAAAAGCAAACTGAACTTATAAAGCTAGGAACAAGACAGGAATAATAAAATCTGGGACAAACGTTCAGGAATCTACACCCTAAAGGCATGTTGTTTTTCCTTGTTGGTGAGCATAACGGCGTATTAAATAGGTTGTAGTAATGAAGATTCCAGATTATTATTTTATTTGTTCTAATTCTTTCTATTGTTCGTCTTTCACAATTCAATTTGAAACTAAAATAGGCATTGCAAAACAAGATGGCCGAATAAGTGGATGATTTTCTGAAACTATCAGTATAAATCGAAAAAAAAAAAAAAAAAAAGTTACATTTTTATTTACTGTTTTAATTATTGTTATTATTTGTAAAATTACTATTCTAATTTTTTTATTATTATTTTTATCTCTATTACTATTTTATTTCTATTATTATTTGCATTTTAATTACTATTTTAATTTTTAATATTATTTTAATTTTTATTTTTATTTCTATTACTATTTTATTATTATTATTTTAATACTATTTTAATTTTTATTATTATTTCTATTTCTATTACTATTTTAATTTTTATTATTATTTGCATTTATATTACTATTTTAATTTTATTATTATTTGTATTTTTATTACTATTTTAATTTTTATTATTATTTGTATTTCTATTACTATTTTAATTATTATTATTTTTATTTCTATTACTATTTTAATTGTTATTATTATTTGTACTTGTGTTACTATTTTAACTATTATTATTATTTTTATTTGTATTACTATTTTAATTTTATTATTATTTGTATTTTTATTACTATTTTAATTTTTCTTACTATTTTTATTATTATTTTTATTTTTTGTTTCTAATGCTATTTTAATTATTATTATTATTTTCATTTCTATTACTATTTTAATTTTTATTATTTTATTACTATTTTTTTTTTTTTTTTAAGTCTGATTTATAAACATCAAAATTTAATAAAAATATTTGTTACATTTATTAATTTTTACATTTTTTATTAAATATTGAGTATTTTTTATATATAAATAAAATAATCAATCAATAAATAAAAATATATATGTATATATAAATAAAATTTTAAAAAAAAATAAAAATTTTTTTTGAAAATTCTCTGATCTAATTTCTTTTTCCCAAATATATATTAAATTATAAAAAAAGGAAAAAAGAGGTTCTTTTTTCTTTATTAATATATGCCCTAAGTATAGAGTTACTTTAAGTATTTAAAAATACTTCTTTTATTTCAAATCATTTAAAAAAAACTACTAAACCATCAAAAAGAATACTTTGGGTTCGGCCGGGATTTGAACCCGGGACCTCTCGCACCCTAAGCGAGAATCATACCCCTAGACCACCGAACCGCATGGTAGGTTCTTGTTCTTTTAATATCATTCAGGACTTATTGTTAAATTTTGTTGACTCGTTTTGTTTTCTTTTACGAAAATAAAAAATATTATGATTATTTATCAATGATTATGATAATAACAATTAATAAATTTATTTATTTATTATTATTATTTTTTTATTTACAGTTTAAAATTCTTAAACTTTGAAAAAAAAAAAAGTAGGAGGAGGTTAAGTTTTAGGAATTTTATGAGATTAATTAATTATGATTCTAAATTAATATTTTCTCATTTAATGCCACAAACTTATTTGTACATATAGAGTCAGTAATCAGAATTTCTTAAAAATAAATTTTTAATTAATTAGCAATCTAATCAATGTAATGCATACTGCAAATTTTGCATTTACCTCTAAAAAAAAAAAATTTCGCAGAGATTAAAAATAAAGTAATAGTTATTTAAATAAAAAATTTAATTAATTAAATTTAATAGATTAATTTTGATTAATGAGATGCAATGTAATATTCATATTGTTTTGTTCACCCCTCAAAAAAATAGCTTTACAGTGATTAAAATAAAAATAATTATTATGGTTTTATGTAATATTTAATAGAGCAGATTAAAATGTGATTTAAAATTTTATCTGGATTTTAACGTTAATTAATTTTTAACAATGCTAACTCGAAGTCAGGAAACAAGATTTTAAAGTAAGTTTAGTATTAGTTTAAAAATAACTAAAAGTTTAGTAAATTTAGTTTTAGTAGTTTAATTATTTTAAAAAATGAATTATACTTCTATTCCTATTTTTCACAAATACTACGACATGTTAAAAATAAAAATTTACCCTATTACTTGAAAAAAAAATCAATTCTTAATAATTTTTTTTTAAAATTTGTCGTATATTAATTTATATGTACAGGGTGATTATAATTAAAGTCCCACTTTCAAAATGATGTAAAAAAAAAAAAAAAAAAAACACTCGTCAAGGAGTTCAAATTTGAACAGAAGATACTTGAAGAAAAGGGAAACTGTACGGCATTCAAAAAAAGTCCAAAGTGTATTAATAGATGGCGTTGTAAGAGGCATAAAAAAGTGGAATAGTGATATTTTGAATCTAAATAACAACGTATTTGGCATGATTTGCACATTAAACAAACTGTAGTGTTCAATTTTGAGTTGTTTAGTTTTTTAAAAAATGACTTCCAAGACATTCAACAGTTGTGACACTGTTAGTGGAAAGCCCATCCATCATGGCAAGGTAATAATAAGTTGTATGGGAAAAATTGGTGAATTTTTTTTTTTTTTTTTTTGATACCATACCGTTTCCCCCTTCTTCAAGTATTTTCAGTTCAAATTTGAACTTATTGTAACGAGTGTTCTTTTTGTTACAGCATTTTGAAAGTGGGACTTATATTTACAAAAACTACGGATAATATTGTATTTACAAAATTTATTTCGAACGTAACTCTCAAGTTACAGGCAGTATCGTAAGAACTTATCACATGCGTGATTTTCGCGAAGTACAATATTCAGCAAATAAGGGTCACTACCAAAAATATTCTGATTTACAACGTTAAGCATGCGCAATTTCTATTTTGTATAATTCAAATATGCTTCTGATTTTGGTGCAGCAGATAAGGATGAAAGAAATACGACTTGCAATTGACGTCATAAAACGCTACCGTTTGATTTTTGTCGTCATACAATAACAACGTTTGTTCCGCCTGTTTGCTGAAGGGGAAAAACAATATAAGCTGTCGGGCGATAAGGCTTTTAATAACCAATGATTGAGATGGCACTCCCAAAAGTGACAGAAAGAATTATGAAATGTATTTAAAATATATATATACATATAATTTATTAATGTATCATAATGTATATCATATGTAAAAAATTATTAAATAGTTTTAAAAAAAAAAATTATCGTTGCACGTTCACATTATATTAATTTAACACTTGATTTAATTTTTGTTTGGATTATGGGTTTTTGGTTTTGCGCTCTTTCCTTGTCTTTTATTTCCTCCAGATGGCATTTTTGGATATGTATTTCTAAAAGTGTACTCTATCTCCCTTGAAAGTTTTCATGTATAGTTTTGAAACATTCTGTGTAGTATTATAATATATTGATTTCATTACAAAATTACAGATTTTATTTAATGGGGTAAAAAATAATAATTTTTTCGTATATTTGGCTATGTACAGGATTAAAAAGATGATCATATTTTTCCCATAAGTATTATAACCTCTAAATTATGAGAAACACACATGCACACCTCTTTTTTTATGATGCATACCCATAAGTATGGGGCCTGATGGCCGAGTGGCTGGAGCTCGGTGCCACGGGTTTCGAGTTCGATCCCCGCGGTGCCATGGATGTTTGTAGTGGTTCGGGATCCCCTTTAAACTGTAAATCCTGGTCTAATATGGGTGTTGGGCTTAGGGATGACAACCCTACTCCGTAAAAAGAAAACATACTCCCATTCCGAAATCTCCAGACGGCCTTGGCCCACCATGGGGCTGTTGCCCCAATAATGATGATGACCCATAAGTGTTCTAATAGAATAGTCTTCCAATATACATTGCAATACGCATGCACATTGCATCAAATATTTTTGTACTAAGTTTTTACAGAAATAAATAATGGGTCTCCCGAAATGCGTTGCATAATTGTTGCCTACTAGATGCAGTATATCAGTAGTATTTATATAACGTTGTTAAAATAAATGAATAGCAATTCAAATATTAAACATATGTAATGTTTTTAGCAGAATATAAAAAATACAATTGAACTGTAATATCATAAGTAATAGGTCAGAAATAATCTAATTATCTATCCAATAGTGTTTAATGCAAAAAAAATTTCACAATAACAGCTAATGAAAATTAGATATGAAATTGGAACTGAATAATCGTCGAAATAAGTATAAAACTGCGCAAAATCTTTTGTGTTCCAGGTAGGGATTGCAATACCGGTATACCGGGATACCGAATACCGGTATTCACAAGTTTAAATACCGTTTTTTTTTTTTTGGTATTTTCTAGAAATTTAGAATTCTTATCTACGAAAGAATTCTTATATGTGAAAGTCTTATTCTTATCTGTGAATTCTTATTCAAAATTCATATCTGAAAACTAGAAATTCTTATCTGTGAAAACAAGGTTGTGGTTGTGAAGAAAGTGTGTAATATTTCGATATTTTTTAAATTGGTGAGTTTGTTATTCACATTGCATTTGCATATCATACTTTAGAGTTCAAAATATTTTTTCATATTTATTATATATATATATTCATAAATAATAACCCATAATAATCAATAAGAATAGTCCAGGTCAATAGTGATCCAGTACTGCAGTACCCAGGAAGGTTTGAGTGCAGTAATCCAAGCCAATGGACCAGGCATGTTGTATTCTGGAGTAATTTTTCTTCAGGACAATGAGCGGTCACATAAGGTAAGAACATAAAAAATCAGTTGATAATACTTCGGTTTGGTTTCATTATTTAGATGATGAAAAGAACATGGTGGCACAATGTAAAAAATTGTTCAAGAGTTATTAAAGTGAATGGAGGTTGTACGAGTGGACTCTATACACATTTAAAAACGAAACATGATACAAATTTGTTAAAGAGGAAAGAATCTAATTGCGAAATTGAATTTCTATTGAATTAAGAAAGTCGCTATCCGACAGAGGTTTTAAAAATTTACCAGCATCGATTAACACTTTAAGAAGAACCGTTATAAACTAAAGTAACGGTGTTCGCAATACTTTGAAACATGGGCTAATAAAATTTATAAGTTAAAAAGTTTTTTGTGATATTTACATTCTCTAAAAAACTGGCAAATAAAATAAAAAAAAACATCTTTGTTTTCTTTCTTATTCTGAAATTTCTACTACCGGTATTAAAACCGGTATCCCGGTATCAAGATCCAAAAAATACCGTGAATACCGGTATTGAACTTTTGGTCCGATATTGCAATCCCTAGTGCCAGGTGAAAAGAATAACCCTTATCCTATAAAAATTTCGCTCTTTCGTAGCGTGTCGTCCTCTACTGGGGAGAATAAAATTTGTTTCATTTTTTATACAAAATGGTTAAGTATTTTGACTTGACATTGTTTTGTAATTGTTTGATTGGACATTATGTCTTGTGTATTGTACTAAAGCCAGAACTTTCTGGTTTTCTTTAGAATGCTCCATTCGCCACATGGGCAAACTTATCTAACCATTAAGTACGATCTTATGATTTAGGAGATGATCTATGGTTAGTAACCAATATGCCAACATCACAAAGGTGCGATACTTTCTAAAATTTGTTATATCTCGGACAGAAAATTAGTGGTTGCTTAGGAGCTTTATTTAATTTAATACTTTTATTCTGAGGGTACGTAAAAACAGGGATGTGATTTTATAAATAAATGGGATTGATTTTTTATAAATAAAATATCATTTATCATATATTCCAGTAAAGAAACTTTTATACAGTAGAACCTCTTTAAGACGAACCTCGATAAGTCGAAAACCTCCACAACTCGAAAACATTTTTTGTTCCCTTCCCTTCAAGCCCCAAAACCTCCATTACTAGAAATTTCAACCTCTACAGGTCGAAATAATTAGTCAATCCCCACAAGCCATTTTGGTTTGTATTTTCCCTCCGTAACTCGAACAAAAAAATTGGACCTCTGTATCTCGAACATTAGCAATGTTCGATTTTACAACCATTTTTACAACCTTTCCGACTCTATTATTTGAAACTAATTACCTCTATAGCTCGAAGAAAAATAAGTTACCGACTTGCACATCATTGTTTCTTAGAAAACAATGTATGAATATATAGTAAATAGAATAACCAATTCTACGAAATATTCTTATTATAGTTCTTATTTTTGCTATTGATTTCATTTGAACTCTAGCGATAGATAGAGAATGATCGAATTGTCTAAAGCAAATAAATAAATAAATAATTGACTTTTTTTTTTTAATACATAATATTTTTAATTTTAAGGTTGTTTCTGTATTATTTTGATTTTTTATTGTAGTACACAATATAACTTTTAAGTTCCAAATAAACATGTTTATTACCTCTGTAACTTGAATATTTATTTATTTTACCTAACTCAAAATAAGTCAGAAAGAATCTAAAACCTCTACAAGTCGAATATTTCCTTACAAAATCCGCGTAAGTCGAAATCCTCCGTAAGTCGAAAACTCTATAACTCAAATTATTTGGCGTCTCCCTTGAAGTTTCGACTTACAGAGGTTATACTGTATTTCCAAAAAGGGGGTGCCTGCCCGTAGTGCACCCTGGAAACATCCTAGAGGCTAAAAGATCTACCACTATCGGCATGCAGCAACGCTCTTTTTGACGAGCCACAGTGCACCACATTGGCATTTTTGACAGCCCAAATTGGGTGCTCTGTGAGAAAGGCGAGATCATGAGACAAACACCCTATAGCAGGGGAACTCCGATGTGAAAGGATAATTGGAGTGCTAGAACTTTGCTGATGAGACATTGTTTTCCTCTTATTGCTTTCTTTTTTTCAATTCCTTCTATTAGCTCACACTCTCCCTATATATATCTTGTTCAAATTTTCAATCGTTCATAAAATACATCTTATTCATTTACTCAAGTTCAAATACATTTTTTTAACTTGTAGGGGATGACAACTTGATGTTAATACGATTTTTTCAAATGTTAATTTATTCCTTAAATTTAATTAATTAATTTTAGTTTTTTTTTTTTTTAAGATTTAATTTGCATGTATCTACCAATAAATGGCGTCAGATAAACTTAAAAAAATGAATGAAAATTATTTATAAAGGACTTTCTGCAATAGAGTGAAAAAAAGTAGGAATTGACTTTTGAATTTTTTTTTTTTTTTTATCTTACTTGTTTTGTGTGTGTTTACATTGTTTTAATTTCATAAGAGTTTGTCATTTTCTCTTACCATTGGAAATAAAATAATATGCTTTTCTCTAAAAATTCAAGACAAGGTTTCTTAGTCAAAGATATCTCTCTTTTATATATATATATAATTAAGGTCAATGTAAGTAAAATAAGAAATTATTAATAAGTGTAATTTTTTGCTGTTTGATTATTGATTTTAAGGCTTCTTATAATTGGCTATAATTTTATCATAAGGAGAATGGTACACACATAAAATAAAAATTATTTTTTTAAAAAAAGGTCAAAGAATTGGAGAAAAAGGAAGTTTAGAATTTCAATCCTATTGTGTACTGAAACAATATTTGTAGGATGAATCGTAGTATTTTCATTTTTTTTCTTTCTTATTTTAATTTATAACATTTTCTAGTAGTATTTATGCAATGTGAATTATTATTGCAATGTGTAATTAAAAAAAAAAAAGAGACAGCTGGGTTCGGCCGGGATTTGAACCCGGGACCTCTCGCACCCTAAGCGAGAATCATACCCCTAGACCACCGAACCACATGCGTTGTGCAGTGTGCAACGTACACGTCTAGACGCTCCGAACCTCGCTGACTCTGCAAACATTTTGCTTTTATTTGAGGAATTGTATGGTTTCATGTTGGGCTTTTATTTTTTTTTTCTAGAGTAAATAATACTTATACCTTTCCCTTTATCAATGACACTTATAATAATATTTTATAGCAAGTGGAAAATTTATACTGATTTTTGTCTTTATTCAAAACCTTTGTTAAAATAAAATATGATTTCTATTTACGAATCTTTATGCTATTATTTAATCACTTCCATAACTTTATATATTTTCACATTTAATATGACGACATAATTTTAAAGAGAGAATCACTCTACATTTCGGAAAGAATTAAAATTAATTAAGAAATTACAATTTTCCTGAACGGAAATAATATTCCTAGTGTTACATCCTGGTTTTTCAGTACTATAAAAGTTTAAATGATTATAATAATAAGAGTAATTTAAATATTTAGCTGCAATTCTTAGAACAGATTTAAAATTCATCCATACAGCATCTTTTATTTATTTATTATTATTATTATTATTTCATAACACTGGCAAATAACACTATATAATTCCAAAGTTCAATATCTATATATTGACTTGGTAATTATTGTTTTTATAACTTTTGTAGTTTAATTTTTTAAATTCTTTTTAATTTTTAAGTTATAATTAGTTTATAAGGGATATTAAAACTTGTTTAAACTAAATATAAAAACGATATTATAAAGCAGATCAATAAATTTGAACACACACTGAAAGATTCTTGTCTTTAATAAATTTTAAAAAAATGTTAAAATTCTTAAAATATTACTTGTTTATTAATATTAATAGTAAGTATTTAATTCAGTAAGCTGTTCACCTAAACAGCGCATTACTGATTATTAAGTTTTAAAGATATAAGACTGCAGCTTTTTTTTTTTTTATTATTGCTGTTTTGTATTTTAATATTATTAAGTATTGGTTAAATGCTATTGAAAGTTGTAAGAAATAAAACAAAGTTCCTAAATTGTGAGAAAATTTTCTATTAATCCAAAATAATAATATTAATAATTATCATAAAATTATTTTTTAAAATAGAAATTTTAAAAAAATATATTAGAAATTTACTTTTAATAAAAAAAAATATATTAAAAAAATCATTATTTTCAAAAAAAAAAAAAAAAGTTAATTTTTTTAAATTTTGCTTTAAAATTAATAGTCTTATTAATATATTCTTGCCCTCTGTTGCACACCGTACAGAAACAAAATAGAATCTGAAAATATAAATACAAAATAATAATCAGGAATCACAATTTTTTAAATCAAAATAAAAATTAATATATCCTATCCATAGTTGAAAATACAACAAGTATTAAAATTGCAAGATGAAATTTTAACGTTCTATTTTAAATGAAATATACGTTATCTATTCTTCGCCATGTAAAGTAATGATGACGCCTTACATGAAAAAAAAAGTAACAAAACCACAATTCAACAAAAAAATTGGGCTCGGCCGGGATTTGAACCGGGACCTCTCGCACCCAAAGCGAGAATCATACCCCCTAGACCACCGAGCCACGCCGAACACCCAGATAATAATATTCATGAAAAATTTAAAGCTTTAAGTCAGTTAAACCGATTACAAAAGGAGGGCTGTCCTCATTTCTCGTTATATCTCACGCTTGATATTTCATGGGCTTGTTTTTGTGTGTGATATGAACGTGTCTAAAATATTTTTTTAAGTAGAAATCAATGTACATTTTTACAGTAATTTTTTATTAAAAATTTTGTGAAAATTATGTTTTTAAAATTTCAAATACCGAAAGTACCACATAAAATATGATAACGTCAAAATTGTCAATTATGTCACATTTTTGGTGTATCTGGCTTTTCTTTTATCTCCCCCAAGAGAGATAATAATGAGATAACTGAAACAGAACGTATATAAAATTTTTACATTACCTTATCTTAACATAGATCCTGTCATTTTTAAGGCAACCAAATTTTGCAACCGTAATTGAATTAAAGATTCGGTGATGCACCTTTTACAGAGATTGATGGATAATTGGTTTTTTTTTTTTCTTCTCTTTTTCACTAATTAAGTTATTTAGATCTTTTTACCTTAATAGTACTAATAGTAGTTTGTTTTTCTTCTGAACTTTGAAAAATACATTTATGTTGAATGTATAAAATTCACTTTTGTTGATTCGACGATATGTCTTTTACAAATATTGAAAAATTGTTTTTTTTTAACGCATACAATCTCATCTTGCATAACACAAGTACTGCACGAGGCTTACAAGATTAAATCACCTTCACAAAATTGTCACATACAATATAATATAATAATACATGGAAGACATAAAGTGGATTGGATAAAAAAATACTAACAAAGAGAATAAAATAAAAATAAAAAGAAATGAAAGAATAAGTAAGAAAAGTTGTTTATTAAAGCTAATGTGTAAAAATATTGTAGAGGGAAAAATATTAAAACCATTAAAAAAAAAAAAAATACACTATTGTATCATAATGTACAAAGAAAATAAATATTAAGGCATCCTTTGAACTTGCATACCTCTATAAACAAATTTGCAAGAATTCTCTAATATAAATAAGTTAGATAAGATGATTTTGGTTCTACAAATGACATAAGAAATTGTTTGTGATTTTTTTTTTTACAATTCTACGCTTTTGTATAAAAATCTTTCTATTGTTTTCAACATGAATACACTTAAAATCATATACACCTCAACCTCTGCAACAATATAACTACAGAAAGTATTGGATTTGAGATGGAATCTAAAAAAGGCATTCTTCAAAATTACCATGTCCCGAAAAAACTGAATAATCGGTTAACACATTTCTGTGCAAAGAGGAAATAATAGAAAGAGGCTCGCAACCCCCAAACATGTGTTAGTGGCGATACAGATTTAAATGTACAATTAATTAAACAAGATCTTGAAAAGATTTGTAAATTGGAGAATTATTTTATTAAACTTCTCCCTCAAGTGGAATTAGTCTGTAAATTTCAAAGTTTTTCTTACGAAACTTGTATAAAAGAACTAGCAGATGTGACCATACGTTTTACAATTACAGAAAATAAAACATTTTTAGTAATGAAAAATTTTATTAAGAAAAATATATGCGTAGATTTAAAGGTAAAAGATTTTAAATGACTCGCTTTAAATACAAGTCCTAACATAACTCCTTTTTATTAATAGAAAATAGGCTATAGGCTTCAAATTTATCAAAGATTTCCTTCTTTTTTTTTTTTTTTTTCATCTTTAATCTGTTAACATTTATTTTTAAGAGTATAATGTTAGTTTGAAAAGTAAATTGAAAACTAATAATGTAAATTTTCAACTTTATTAAAAGAAAATACCAATGCCATCAATCCATTTTTTTATGATGAGCATCATTTGGCGACCTGAAAATCAGATGGCAATAAAAAAAAAAAAAATAAAGCTTTTTTTAATTAAAAATTTAGTTTATTTTTATTGCGAAGTCTTGGGAAAAAAAATAATTAAAAAAAAATTAATTTAATGAGAGTTATAATTTTTAAGTTACATTGAAGTCTGAACATATATATTTAAAAATGGATGGATCTAGATTAATAATTCACATCACTCTTATAATTTCTAAATCTTTTAGATTATAGGAGACTACTGCTAATTTTGTCTAAAGCCCCGTCCACACAAGAGTAGAACTATTGAATCAGCCTAGCTGACAAATTACAAACCGGTTTTTCTAACTACCCTCAGTGCGTGTCATGTATTTGGGCGAATCCAAATGTATAATAATATTATCAAAAAGTGCTTTCATACCACCGGACTTTTCATATGCTTGGCCGACGAATTGCAGCCCATCAACCTCCCACCTGTCAACCGGAACTTCGAGGGCATTGCTTGATGAGTGGTGTAATATTCCCAAGATCGTTTCATGTTTTCATAAAAACATGAATGAATTGTTTTTTCCTTTTTCCTTTTAGAAAAGTTTCCTTATATTAGTTCTGCACACTGTCCAAATTTGGAAATTTCTAACAAAGAATACTTTTTAAGTTAGAAAATTCTATGTATTAGCATATACACCCAATTTTATTTTAGGCAAAATTTATGGACAAAATACTTTAAAACACCTAGAGAAAAACGAATTGAATGCTTTGCAATTTTAATTTCTTTTTTATATGCTTGAAATAAAACTGTCAGCAGGTAAATTTTCATTTTCTTGTGCATTTCTTTACTGAAGATCACGTCAATACTACTTTATTTCTAACACTTAACAGGTAGATCAATATATATTACAATTTTTTCTTTACATTTAGCAGGTGCTTTCTGGCTTATATGAGCTATTAATTTTATTTAAAATATTATTAATATTCGTTCAACCTTAATGACTATGGAAAAATTACCTTTATTCGTATGATCGGTGTTAATAACTGCTGTAATATCATTGTTATCTTTACCTATATTAACAGGGAATATTACTATATTACTAACTGACCGAAATTTTAATACTAGGTAGTAATGTAGATTTATGTAAGTTACTGTGGGATAATTTTTTACCTCCAATTTTCGAAAAACCAAAAAGGCTCCCAGTTTACAAGTTCTCGAGAATTCGTCATCCAAATAGATTATAATTTTAAAAAAATGAATTTCTATGGGGGAGGGTTAATAGAGTTTTGATTTGTTGACTTTTGCTGCACCTGTGCACCTTGCATTAGTGCCAACCTCTCAAGTTAAAACTATTGTATTAGCACACTCAGTTAAATAAACGCTATGCAATGAGGGATGATATTAAACAGGAATTGATTACAACAAAAAAAAAAGGCGATTGATTATTTTTGATTACAGCAAAAAAAGCGGGAAAATCTCTATCAATAACAAACAATTTATTGTTCTTCATGAGTATTCAGATTCATTCTCAGCATCATTTAGATAAGCATGCATTTAGAGACCAGACAAATTTTTGTCTGGTTAGAGAATTGCTTATAAAACACGACCATTCAAGAAATGTCATTGAATCATTAAAATACTTTTATCTTATAAAATAATAATTGTGAATAACTATTATAACAAGTTATATAATAACTCGACAAGTTATATAATAACTCGACAAGTTATATAATAACTTGTGAACTATTTTATGCTAATTATTCTCCGACAGTGATTCCATAAATCTACCTTGTATGTAAATGCTGAGAGGGTTTTATCTACATCAGGGATGGGCAAACTACGATCCGCGGGCCAACTCCGGCCCGCCGGAAGGTTCTATCCGGCCCGTTGATAGAATTTTAATTTTGCCGATCAGAGGTAAATTAAAGAAATATATATTTATATATTATGTATCCATCTCCTTTTCTACTTTGATTAAATATTTTTTTTTTCTTCCTTTTTTTTCACAGGATTGATGATATTTTTATTTTCTTTATTTTTGTTCTACAAAACATAAATCGACGGAAATAGCAAGCACAGACAGCTTTCAATCGGTAAAGAGTTAAAAGCGGATTGACGGCAACAAGCGTTAATCTTTTTTCTCGGGGAGCAGACATCCACTATCATTTTAAGCTCCAGCCAGCGGCTTTTTCTTTTGGTGCGAGTTCTAATAATATTGATTGCTTCATTTCATATTATTGATTGCGTTAAATTCAATACCATCAGCAAATAAAGAGAAGCTTAAAAATTATGAAGAGGCTTGAAAAAACTGCATTTTGAGTTCGAACGCCGATTTCAAGATTTCAGTGCCATTCAAACAGAATTCGATATTTTTACCATGCCTTTCAAAGTAAATTTTGATGCAGTGAAGTCAGATTTACAGGTTAAATTAATTGAGTTGCATTCCAACAATCATCTCAAGCAGTTGTTTCTAAATATGCCAAAGTTAGAGTTTTAGAAATCATTATCGAAAGTAAGTTTCCCAAATTTAATATCTCACGCCCAGAAAATCAGTGCCATGTTTGTTTCATCTTACTATACATGTAAACAAGTGTTTTCACCTATGAACCTTAGAAAGAATTATTTCAGACGTAGACTGACAGATGAGCATTTAGCCTCGTTCCTTAGAATCAGTACATCTCACTTCGAACTTCAATGTAAGGAACTTTTAAAAATGAAATCGCAATTTCATGCATCTCATTAACATACTTAAATTCTAATACTTGTATACTGTTTTTAAAATTTTAGAAAAATTTATCTTGGCACATCAAACTTTATTTTTTTTTCGATTTTTGGCCTGTGACGGAAAAAATTTGCCCATCCCTGATCTACATTATGTACATTCAACTGAAACAATTTCGGTTTAGGAATTGTTAAGTTAAAAACCCAAAGCTAAATTTGAAAATTAGCCATTCAAAAATGAATAGCTATCATATCTAATGAGTTATTAAAGGTATGAAATAGGGTACTTTTCACCTTTATGCTACGAAATCTTTTTTTGAGTGAAGGAGAAATAAAATATTCCTTTTTTTTCCACCACCAGCAAAATAAAAATTTGCTTAAAATTAATGTATATTTTTTTTGGCTTTAATTCCTGATAAATAAATTTTACGTTTAATTGGAAAAAATTGAATGAAAATCGATTCACTGGACCTGTATAAACATTAATATCTGCACTAGAGATCCGATAAATATTCTAAACGTATTTTTAACACCTGCATTTTGAGTAAATACAGTTTATTGGAATAAAAGTGGAATTGAAAGATGCATTAAGATGGTTAAATGTGGCTCGGTGGTCTAGGGGTATGATTCTCGCTTTGGGTGCGAGAGGTCCCGGGTTCAAATCCCGGCCGGGCCCGCTTTCTTTTTAAAAAAAAAAATTTTAAAAAAAAAAGAATATAATCAAAAATTTAATTGTGGTATTATAAAGCCTTTTTAATAATAAATATCCATTGTTTCTTTTGAAACTTTCATATTCTTTTCAGCTTTTTACTTTTTGTTGAATCGGAACTTAACGCTGTCCACGTTAAACTCAGGCTCGAAGTCCCGGTCTAATTAGCCTAAAGTGTCTAATTGCACGAAATGACCGTAGAGCGACTAACCAATCCAAATTTATGGAGTGATTCCCAGATTCTTTCAATTCTCTGTGCCATTTTGGAATCTAAATATGTACAAGACAATCTTTTCGTGTTCTAACTAGTACGTTTCTTGAAATAGCGAATACTCCTTTTAATTCAAGGATTTAGTAAAAATAAATTGAACACGGATCTATTATTACAAGAAAAATGTAGCTGGAAAATGTAACTCATTAGAAGGTGCCACCTTTCCACTAATTGTATTCATCCCCATTTTCTTCACATTCTGTTATCAAATTGAAATTTGATACCTTCGTTGATTCGATTTTAGAATCAGCGATTCACAACTTTAGCCAAAAACTTAGAAAAAGAAAAGGAAAAAAACAAAACAAAAAACAAAGAAGTGGAAAAAAAAAAAAAACCTTTTATTTCTTTTAATTGAATGGTTATGATTATTCTATGTATTTTGAAAGTAAATTTTTTTGTGAATTAATTTTTAAATAACATCGTATAAACAATAAACTCATTTGTCAAATGTTCCTTAATATTTATATGACATATAGATGCAATTGGGGATCTATGCATTATTTTTCATTATGAATACAATGATTCAATCTGAATTATTACTGCGAAAAGTAAGTAATATAAATTTAAAAAAAAAAAAAAAAAAAAAAAAAATAATAAAATAAAAACACCGCTGGTTTCGGCCTGGGATTTCACCGGGATTGTTATTTTTGCGCCCATGAATAGCAGATATTTTTTAAAAATTTCCCAAATGAAAAATAACTTTATGCAATATATTTTTTTTACATGTTTATTATTTGCGCAACATGAAACAACAATAACAACAACAACAACACACACATAAATTTGAAACCCTTCAATTTTTTTTTAATTAATTGAATGATTATTTTTTAAAATTTTAGATTCTACGTATAGTGAAAATGAATTTATTATGATTTAATTTTTTTGATAGCCTTTTATTAAATACAATTAATTTAACAAGATTTTTCTTAATATTAACAAAAATACAGATGCATCTGAAGATTCATGCATTATTTCATCGTTATGAATACATGCAATCTGATTTATTACTGCAAGGAGTAATGAAAAAAAGTATTATTGGGTTCGGCCGGGATTTGAACCCGGGACCTCTCGCACCCTAAGCGAGAATCATACCCCCTAGACCACCGAACCACGTGCGATGGCAGGTATGGAACCTTCACCTCTACACGCCCCAACTCTGCTTCTCCAAATATTTTGCTTCTTTGTTTGATGGCTTGTATGGTTTCATGTCTCGCTTTTATTACTTTTTTTTTTCTTCCTAAAATAAATGATACGTATACCTTTTTCACTATCAATAGCATTTATAATAATATTTTATAGCAAGTGGAAAATTTAACTAGATTTTTGTCTTTTTTTTTTAAAAAGCTTTTGCAGAAAGTAATTGCGATTCTTTTTTTACGAATTTTGTGATTATTTAATCAATTTCATACCTTTATATGTATTTTCGCATTTAATATGACTGATTAATTTTAAAGACAGAATCACACTACTTTTCGAGGATTAATTAAAATTAATTAAGAAATGATAATTTTCCTCAGTATTATTTTCCTGGTGTTGCATGCAAGTTTTTCTATCCTGTAAAAAATGTAAATAAATTATATTAATAACAGTATTTTAAATATTTAGCTGTAATTATTCGAACCGATTCAAAATTCACCCATGCAGCTTTTCTAACTTATAGAATATTATTATTTTTTATAACACTGACAAATTCGGAATTTACATAATTCTACAAAAACAATATTTATTTAATTATGTTTTTATAACTTTTATAGTTTATTTTTATTTTTTTTTGATTTTTAAGTAAATTATTAGTATATAGGGGATATTAAATAAATATATATAACGATAATATAAAGCAGAGTCATTAATTTTGAAATGAAACTGAAATATTCACGTCTTTGATAAATTTTAAAAAAATGTTAAAATGCTTAAAATATTACTTGTTGGTTATTATTGTTGATGGCTGAGTGACTAGAGCTCTGGAACTCAGTGCCACAGGTTTCGGGGTCGAGTCCTGGCGGTGCTGCGGAGATTTGTAGTGTTTCGGAATCCACTTTAAACCGTAGATCCCTGTCTAATATCACAGTTGGGCGTAGGAGATGATAACCCTACACCATAAAAAAGAATCATCTACAGTGTAGAAATCTACCAGAAGGCAGATTGTCTTGGCCCACCATGGGGCTGTTGCGTCACTGATGATAGTGATTTTTTAATTAAATTAGTTATATTATTACTTGTTGTTTATTATTATTATTACTCTGAAAGCTATTCAGCTAAATCGCGTAGCACTGATTATTGAGTCTAAAAAATAAGAAAATGCCCCTTAATTTTTTGTTTTGTATTTGCTGTTCGGTATTTCTATATTCAGAACTAGTAAAATATTGTTGAAATTTTTTTACAATAAAAATAAAACAAAGTGACGAAATTTTTTTTTTAGAATTTTTTTCTATTATTCATAAAAAAAAAAAACTTTTGAAAATTAATACAAAATTAATTTTTGAAAATAGAAATTTTTATAAGCATATTTTAAAATTTAACAAAAATTTTTTTTTTTACACTTCTAGTCTGTGTGTAAAGTTTAATTTAAAAATTTTAAAGATATATTAATGTATTCATTTTTGTTACCCTTTGTGCACCGGACAGAAAATATAGAATACGAAAATAAAAATGAAAAATAATAATCAAGAATCAGAATTTTTAAATCAAAATTAAAATTAATATGTACTATCCATAATTGAAAATGGAATAAATATTAAAATGGAAGGGGAAATTTTAACCAATTTTATTTTAAATAACATATATTTTCTCGATTCTACAAGGCGTCCTCATTCTTCGTCATATAAAGAATAATGATTGGTGTCTTACATGAAAAAAAATAACAACAATACAGTTCAACAAAAGCAATGGGCTCGGCCGGGATTTGAACCCGGGACCTCTCGCACCCAAAGCGAGAATCATACCCCTAGACCACCGAGCCGCACAAACCAGTTACTTTCTATTATAATATTCATGAAGCATTTAAAGCGATAAGTATGTTAAACCGATTAGATAAAGGGCTGCCCTCGCTTCTTGTTGTTATCTCCCGCTAGGATGTTTCATGATCTTCTTTTTTTGTGTGTCATATGAAAGGGGGTAAAATATTTATTTTTAAAGTAGAATTCAATATACATTGTACAGTAATTTTTTATTTCAATTTTGTTGAAACGATCTTTTTAAACTCTCAAATTCCACATAAATTATTATTTTTTTTTCATTTCAATGTCAAGTTTGGTTTGGTTTGTCGCTCTATGGTCATTTTTTACACACGTTAGGCTAATTAGACCGGGACCTACAGTTTACAGTGGATTCGAACAACTAATAAACATCCATGCCACCGCCAGGATTCGAACCCGGAGCCTTTGTTAAGGAAACCACTGTGTGGCCATCAGGCCACTTTCAATGGTAAGAGAAAACGGCAAACTCTTACTAGATCAAAATAGTGTTAACACCGTACAAGAAAAAGAAAACAATAAGAGGAAAAAAGTCATCGTTTCATCAGCAAAGTTCTAGCACTCCAATATCTTTTCACCTCTGAATCCCCATGCAAGGCCGGGCATCCAGCTATTTGATGCCTGTCCGTGATCTCGTCTTTCCCACAAAGCGGGTTATTTGGGCTATCAAAAATGCCAATACAGTGCAAATGGTTCGCCAAACAGTCTTAGCCCGCCGAAAGTCTAAATTCCGCGACAACTTTTCACGAGGTTTGTCCGAAATACCCTGTTCCAAAATGTGCCTCAAACTCCTCGATGAGTGAGCAAAGCCTTTCATCTAAGTCTCATTTGATTTTTGATATAAAGTTTCATGGAATGAAAAGAGTTGCATGTATTTGGCTGTTGGACCATCCGTGTGCCCTTCTTAGCCAGCAAATTTGCATGATCATTACTTTAAAATGTTACCGTGTCCAGAGATCCCCTAGAGGACGACATAAATTAAAATTAAATCCTCATAAATTTATATAAAAATCGTCAATTATATAACTCTTTCGGCTTTTCAAGTTTTTTTTTTTCTTTCATCTCCAACATGCGCAATAATAATGCGATAAATAAAACAACATAAAAGATGTTTTTAAATTACCAGATATCAAAATTTTCCACGACACTTTTCTAATGACAGTCTACAAAGGATCCTCATCATTATATATTAAAAAATTTCTACAAAACATTTAAAAGTAAAAATAAGTAATCAATTGAATGTATCCCATTGCACCCATCTGATTGTTCGTAACTAGGTCGCAACATGTAGGTGCAACCTACTATCCGCATCCAGCACTGTATTTTTTTTGATCCGACTTTCCTTTATTTCAGTGAAGTAATAGGAATCATGGTTAGAGAAAAAGAATGGCGCTCAAGAACGAGCATTTCTTCTTTTTACAGCGCATCTATATGTGAACATTATTAACATTTATTTTTGATGAAATGTAATAAATGAAAAGTTCGAACTAGGATATTGCACTAATATCTAAAAAAAAAAATCTATGCATTTATCCATAAGTAATACCGACGTCAATGTTAATATGATACGTAGATCAAGTATAATTCAAATCTTCACACTACATTGTTATGTCGTTCATATATTATACAAATTTTATTGAACTTTATATCAAAGCATTGTATTAAAATAATAAATGATAAATGAAATAATTATATAAAATATTATAAGTTGAATATCATTAATAATATATTAACAAATATTTATATTATATTTATTTAAAAATGATTTTCTTAGTTTTCAAAAATTTGTAATTCTTAATTAATTATTTATTATAAATTGTATATTAATAGCACATAGAAACAGCCGTTGTCTAGCTTCGGAAAATAAGATTTATTAACTAATTTTATTAAAGAGATAACTTCATACATTTTATATCAAAGATATACTATGAGATCCTTTTTTTCATTGCTAGAATGGATCTCAGTAAAATGTATAATATTTTAATGTGAATAATAGATCAATAGGTTGCTTATTTAATATTGCATAAATATTAAAGATATGCAATATATATATATATATAGATAGATAGATATAGATATAGATAGTTCCAAAATGTTTGAATTCAAGATGGAATACTTTTTTTATTTTATTTGTGCTAACAACTTCATTTTAATTAGCAAAAATTACATAAACATGAATAAATATCATCGATGAATAAATATAATACATATAATTTTCATCAGTTAGAGCCTGATAGCAAAACAAAGTATCTATCAGTTAGAGCCTTGTATTTCAGTCATTATTGAAAAAGCATATAAAAAATCACTTCCAATGCAGATGTTGCCATATATAACTGATAGTCAATTTTTAGAATGCTCATCTCGATCTTAGTCTTGGAAGTTAAAGGCTCGTTCCCACCGAGGCGTGAAGCGTTGAAGATTCACGCGGCAGGCGAGAAAATTTTTCGACCCCGTCACAGCGAAACGTCAAATAGAAATACGCCTAGTGAAGTTCCGCTTCGAGTTGAAAGGTAACTCGAAGCGGAGGAGTCAAACCGGTTTCAGGCGAAGTCATTTTAAAGCTCACGCCTCGGTGGGACCGAGCCACAAACTGATTTTAAAGCTAACAGCACAAATTTCCAAAATTTCAAGCGAATAGCTTGTTGGTTTAATTGCGATTTTATTGAAAAAGTTTGACATTAATGTCTACTTTGTAATATCTACAGTTTTTGAAAGTTTAAGCAAAAACCATTGCCTTTTTTTTAAAGTAGTAACCTTTGGGATTCGACTGACGTATCGATGTCATCAAGGGCTATCTTGGGAATGAAGTCTTTTTTTAAAAACCAGTTAAAATGGTTGCTTCTATAACATTTAATCAAAAAGAACTTAATGCAAAGTTTTATCCCATTCACAAATTCATGTCGCTTTTTCCTCATCTTAGTTAATATTCTCTATCTGCATAATATATTGTTTGCACTTCTAACTTTCTGCATTTACGAGAGTAGAACCTCTGTAAGTCGAACTTCAAAGGTAGACGCCAAATAATTGAGTTATAGAGTTTTCGACTTATGGAGGTTTTTTTTTTTGACTTACGCGGATTTTGTAAGGAAATATTCGATTTGTAGAGGTTTTAGATTCTTTCTGACTTATTTTTGAGTTACGTAAAATAAATGAAAATTCAAGTGACAGAGGTAATAAACATGTTTATTTGCAACTTAAAACTTATATTATGTACTACAATAAAAAATCAAAATAATTCGATTAAAATTAGAAACATTATGTATTAAAAAAGTCAGTTATTATTATTTATTTATTTGCTTTAGAAAATACGATCGTTCTCTATCTATCGCTAGAGTTCGAATGAAATCAATAGCACTAATAAAATTATTATAAGAATATTTCATAGAATTGGTTATTCTATTTACTGTATACTCATACATTGTTTTCTAAGAAACAATGACGCATTGTCGGCAAACTTAAAAGTCGGTAACTTATTTTTCTTCGAGATATAGAGGTAATTAGTTTCAAATGATCGAGTTGTAAAGGTTGTAAATCAAACATTGCTAATGTCCGAGATACAGAGAGGTCCAATTTTTTTTTCAAATTACGGAGGGAAAATATATACCAAAATGGCTTGTGGGGATTGACTAATTATTTCGACTTATAGAAGGTTGAAATTTCGAGTAATGGAGATTCTGGGGCTTGAAGGAAGGAACAAAATTTTTCGAGTTGTGGAGGTTTTCGACTTATCGAGGTTCGACTTAAAGAGGTTCTACTGTAATTGCAATTGATGACAAAGCTATTTCGGCCCAGATTGCCTTTACCCATCCCTCTAGATTGATTGGTCTTTAGAACAATCAGTTTTTTCCAACCCCACGTTGAGCAATCCATAAGAAAATGCACCTTCTATTATTCGTGTGAATTTTCGGATGAAATAGCGATAAGGCTACTCAATAAATCTAGTAATAATTTTTTTTTCCTAAAATCTTAATAATGTTGGTGTCATGTACAGTTTTTAAATTATAACCTGCCAACTAATCTGTAAAAGTTAAAATGCAAAAGGAAATTAAACTTCTAAGGAGACAGATGATCTGTAAATCTCTGCTATTAACTTTTGATACCATCTATGAATGAAGTTAGAGATAAAAGGGCTTATAAGAAATTTTTTATTTAATGTACTTTAATTTTCATAGATTGATATGTATGAAATTTGAGAAAGGCAAATGCTTTCTGTTTGAGACTATCTCACCGACTGCAAAAAAGCCACAGGTCTTTTATAGTCTCATGCGAAAATCAAAGAGAAGTTTTAAAAATTTGAGTTAAGAAAAATTTTGGGTATACAAAATATTTATTCGTATTATATAATTCACTTTGACTAATACTTTTTTTTTATCAAATGAGTTTTAGTATTGCTATTTTTGATTTAATAATTATGAAAAATTGGACATGATAAATATGTTGTTTGAATGAATTGTTCATTTCGACAAAAAGATTCACTTTCAAAAATCGATGTAGAAATCACATAATTAAAAACAAAGGCAGCAGCATTTTGGTACTTAAGGTAGCATTATTGGCTTTCTCGTGATTTAATGCAAACAAGCCCAGCTATTATGCAGGGACTCAAGTTATGAAAATTTGAGTTGCAGTTATTAATCTCAGAAATAAAGAGACTATGGTATTAGTTATACCTTATTTAATCATTTCTTTTAAACAATCGCATTAAGTTTTTACGGATTACCTCCCATATGGCATACATTAGGTAATTTTAAGCTCGAAAAATCCCTTTTATTCCTCCTCGATCATCATCCTATAGTTGAAAATGGAACACGAGATCCACAGATATAAAAAGAAAAAGAGGAGAGTTTACTGTATTTGTTGCATTTTAATTGGCTAAAACTGTATATATAGATTAATTAAAAATTAAAAAATCTATGATAAAACTTTAAATAATATCGTAAAGCAAATTATGTGCTGAATGTTAAAAATGTATATGTTTAAAAGAATATATAAAAAAAAGTATAGTATAAAGTATTTTATATTGTGTTTATAATTATATATTTTTAAAAGAAATAATATTCTAAACACCTTATATGGCAAAAAATACTTAATAATTTCTACTATCCATTGAAAATAAAATGTTACATGAAAAACATTGTACTAGTTTAAAAAAAAAACCTGAAGAAATTCTAAATTATCTGTTCATTTGTAAGGTGCTGTCCTCTACTGTCTAGAATGTAATTTTTTTTTTCTTATTGGGTTTTTGCTATTTTGAAATTTTTTTTTTATAATAGCTTGATAAATCCTTGTCATTTGTCAGAACTATAACCGAAGTACTTTTGATAGCAAATATTGCACTAAAAAGCAAAGATCCACACACTCATGAATACCTGGCACTTAGTTAATACTCACAGATATATATTAAAACCAAAAGAAATAAATATACTTTTTATAAGAGTTATTTATCTTATATTAATTCCATATATATAAATATAAAATATTTAGGTGTAATAATTCAGTAGTAGGGAAAGAAATTAGAAAAATTTGAAGCTCAATTTGAGTGGGTTGTATCAAACTGGCTAAATGTAATTTTTTTCTTTGCGTTTATAATTCAAGAGCAGCCAAACGGGATTTATTGTCATACGCATAACTAATAACTCCACGGTACTATCCCATGTTGGACTATGGCCGCCTTTCTACTGGCAGATGAAACAGAAAAGTTTTTCTTTTACGGGTAGGATTGTCAGTCATACATCCAATAGTCATATTAGACCGGGACCAATATATGTCTAAGTTGATTCCGAGTCACTCAAAAACATCCATGGAAATGGCGATACTTTCTCTCGAACAAGAAACTCTACACTGAGCGCCACGTGCTGGTCAATCGGCCGTCAGGCCAATACACATATAGTGGATTCGAACATATAATTTTTACGTACGTACCGCCGTATATATAGTACGTACGTATATATAATTTTACGTATGTATATAGCGTATATGTAGTACAAAAACTACAGAAAGAAAAAATGGACAAGAGACTTTTTAGAAACAGAATCAGTTTTATCACAGCAAACCCATAAGAAACATAATATATATATAAAGTTAAACAAAGAAATAATAAATTTTTGTGTTTAATAATACGTCTCATAAAAAGCATCACCAAAATTCAAAAAAAAAAAGAGAAAATTGTAATTAAATTTATTCAACAGCCGATGTGTACAAAAGCTGGGGTTAGTAGACAATATTGAAACCTGAACCGTCGTCCAGACAAGGATACGAGACAAGAGTCGATCTTGTTCAAAGAGTTTGATTGCGAGATGTGGTTTGTGAGTAACTAAGCTGGTCGAAAATGTCCCGAGAATTCCTTTGATGTTCAGAAAATGACTGTGGTCAGAGAGGCCAAGACAGATGACTACTGGCACTGAGGGTTCTGTTCACACTGAGACAAACCGGTTCATAATTGGTTCGTGAGACTGATTCGCTTGTCATATTCTCGTCTACGTCCAATATTGACGGATGAGACAGGACGAAAGATCTCTGAGAGAGTGTCATTGGAACAGTGAACATTATTAACCCTGCCAAGAGTAAACAGGCGCATGGAAGTTGCGGCAGTTTTTGTTTTACTTGTAGAACAATGTTCTAAGTAGCCACTATGAAGTGCTATGTTGAGTAGACGTCAGGCCAATAAATTACTTATTTCCTTTTAGTGATAAACAATGAATAAGTGAAAAAACTTTCTGACCTTTTGAAAAAACAAAAACAAAATAAGCCTCTTCAGAGAAATAGAAAAAGTTTCTATAGCAAACCCAGTTCTAAACATGTTTTAGTATATATGTTATAATGCTGTAATAGTGTTTTGTGGTTCCTTGGTAATACGTTTAGCTTAAAAGGCCCAGATTCGCCAGGTGTATTTTTGCAGTCACTGCTTTCAGAAACGCGGAGAAAGTGGATATTGTAACAGTTTATTGAAAAAGTTCTGCATCGATAGTCAAAAGCTGTAGTAGGAATTTTTCGGGTTTTCTCCCATACGATAGTGGCCTGATGACAATTGGCAACGCTCTGACCCAGTGTTCCGATTTCGTTCGGAGTGGCATGGATGTTTTGTTAAAGTGGTTCGGAATTCATATTAATTTGTAGGTCTGTTTGACAGCTGCTCGAAATGGCATTCTGCCTAATAAGAGCTCATACGTACTCATGATTAAAGGGGGAAGGAAGCAGCTTCTGTTGTGATGGATTCACCCGGGGCCAAGAAAGAATTTTTCGCTCTTACAGTTCATGGGAGACCGGGACCTTGGCTTAAAAGAGTGGATTCGAACCTACAAACATCCATGGCTTCGAGTTGAGAGTTAACTGTGGCACCGGTGGATTAAACTGGTTTCAGGTCCCAAATTTGTGAATGCCAACAGCACGCGGTGTTCCCAGGTGGTGGTCACGCCACACCTCACGACTCCGGTGGGAACGATGTGACTTTAGGTGATCTAACTGTGGAGAACCGGCCAGCATATTCAGCATGGTATGGCCGTTGGTTCTGTCTAATGAATCAAAGTGTGGCCTAAAATGTACAAAAAAAAAATTAATTTAATCTAATTAGCACAAAATGACTCGTTTGTTATCAAAATATTCTAAGGGCGACAAACCAAAAGCACGACAAAATCAATATTGACGGATTGAGAAACACGAAAGATCTCTGAGTCAATAAATGTATTTATTTTTTTGCTTTAAAATGACATTGTTAATCTTCTTTATTATCAGAACATTCATGTGAAAGTTTTTTTAAAACATAACAGGAAAGTGTTCAAGGGCCCGCGCCGGGATGAACCCGGGACCTTCGCACCGAAAGCGAGAATCATACCCCTAGACCACCGAGCTACACATAACACTCACTGTCGTTTCTATAAAATGTTTTCTCAAAGCAAAATTTAAGTGATGTTTAAACGCGAACTAAAAGTTGTTCGTAGTGCCAAACGTTTCGAAAACATTGTAAAAGCTATTCAAATGGTCTTACTGATTGCCTATAAAAGTAAATATAGAACACGTCAATGTAAAAGTCGGATTTTATCACTCCCACATTTTATCGATGCTGTATTAATGAACCATTTACATTTGCGAAAAGTTTAACTTATGATACACATTTCTAGTAAATTCGATTTTGGAAACTTTGATTTATCAGTCTGAGTGCGCCATGTGTTACTCCATTCAGAATAAAATCAAAGATTAGTTTAAACAATTATCGGGGGGCAAAAAAAAGTGCAAAATCTTGCATCGATCGTGACAAAAATTCCTATTCTTCGTAAAGGATAATAGGAGTTTTTCATGTTTTCTCTTATATGATTCAGGGATATTGATGGCTTTAGCTCTGGCCTTAAATACAAGGGATTATGAATGCAGAAATGGTTTACCAATCTCTTTTAGGCAGATATTCACACACCTTTAGGGGGGGGGATCACTTTTACCAAGCAATTTAACAACATCGAGATTTAAATTGGTAAGTCTAATTATCTTGTGCACAAGAGTGGGTAAACAGACCGGGCTGATTCCCGAACCACTCACAAACAAACCAAGCCCCCGAAACGGTCGGTTTTGAAGCCGGTTGCCAGAGGTGGTTTTCAAGAGGGAGGATAACTATAGCCAGATCAATAAACGCATTTAATTTAAAAAATGATAAGGTATCTTCTTTATTATCAGAGCATTTATCACAAATTTCTTTAAAATATGAAAAAAATTTTTTTTTTTTTTATATAGGATTTAAAAGACATTTTTTTATCTGTCAGGATTAACTATAAAATAGCATATGAAAAAATGGTAGTGATAATACTGTCATGAGCTAATACATTTTTCCAGAGTAATTAATTTTATAAAGATGGCGAATATCCAATTTTTTGACCTTAAAATTTTACAAGAAACAGCAGAGTATTAAAAAATTGCAAAAGGACCCGGCCGGGATTTGAACGCGGACCTATCGCACCCAAAGCGAGAATCATAATTCCCCAGAAACCGAGCAACATATAATAATGGAGTTATCGTTTCTATAAAACACACATAAAAGCAAACATTTACTTTATTCAGATGTTCAAATAAACGCGAACTAAGTTGTCTCGGTGTTCATAGCGAATCTACGTCGTAAAACATTGTTTCAGCTATTCAAATGGTCTTAAAAAAATTTATTAAAGAAATAAACCACGTCATTTTCTTTGCCTCGGTTGTTTTCCCATTTGTTAATATGTTAAAAAGATCGGAAAAGCTCTCTAATGAACCATTTACAGATGCGAAAAGTTTTTAGTTTATTCGATACACACATTTCTAGTAAATTCGACTTCGAAAAACTTAAAGAAAAGCCAATAGGGAGTGGCCCTATGTTAAGATATTAGGTGAATAAAATAAATCAGTCACCCTTTGTTTTTTTAAACAGTGGAAAAAAAAAAAAAAAAAGGTTTAAAATCTTTTATTTATAACTAACAATATCCTGTTCTTCGCAAAGGTAAATTGTAATTAAGTATTCTATCCCATTGAGTTTGTGAAACACGTTGATAATAAAAATTAAATGACCCACCATGGGGCTGTTGAGTCATTGAAGTGGAAGAAGAAGCCTTGTGTAAACCCAGAGCATTCCATCAGTGAACATTGCCTTCCAGGAAGGTGTAGATCAGGGATGGGCAAACTACGACCAGCTGGCCAACTCCGGCCCGCCGAAAGATTCTATCCAGCCCGAGGATAGAATTTTAACATAAAAAAGTCCGAGTCAATTAAAAGAAATAGATATTTATATATTATATATCCATCTCCTTTTCTACTTTAATTAAATATTATTTTTTTTCTTCCTTTTTTTTTCAAAGGACAGATGATCTTTTACTTTTCTATTATTTCTGTTCTACAAAGCATAAATCGATGGAAATAGTAAACACAGACAAACAGAATTGATATTTTTACCATGCCTTTCAACGTAAATGGTGAAAGGAGGTCAGATTTGTAGGTTGAATTAATTGAGTTGCAATCGAACAATCACCTCAAGCAGTTGTTTCTAAATATGCCAAAGTTAGAGTTTTACAAATCATGATCGAAAGTAAGTTTCCCAAATTTAATATCCCACGAAATTTAAAAATCAGTGCTATGTTTGCTTCATTTCACATACATGTGAACAAGTGTTTTCAACTATGAACCTTAGAAAGAATAATTATTTCAGAAGTAGACTGACAGATCAGTGCCATTTAGCCTCGTTCCTTAGAATCAGTACATCTCACTTCGAACCCTCAATATAGGAACTTTTAAAAGGGAAATCGCAATTTCATTCATCTCATTAAACATAGTTAAATTGTAATACTTGTATATTGTTTTTAAAATTTAGAAAAATTTATCTCGGAAGAAAGTTTTTTAAAACCAAGATTTTCCATCACCGAAATAGTTCCAGGAAACTGGTGTAGAGCCCTTTATGTGCGTGTCACATGGGGAGAAGTCAACAACTCCCAAGCTTTTGGCTGTCAATGGGAAATGGTTATACACTCTGTCTCTATCGCCATTGAGTCTCATTGTTCCTACATTTAATCCTGAGCTCAGCTGTACGCAACTGCAGCTGAGCAAGTGATTATGAGCTTTTGTTTCAAATACAGAATTCTAATTCATCAAAGGATTGTCCATGATCAAAAGGGTTATCCGATATTTGGGTTATTGGCTGTGATATCATTTATGAAAATTTTTAAAAAAAAATAGTAACCAGCCGAAAAGTGTAAAATTGTACAATAAAAAAAAAAAAAAAAATTGCATTACAATGATTAAATTTTATTGTTTTATTATTCATAATTCTTATCAATAATTAAATTAAACAATAGAAAAAACAGGCCCGGCCGGGATTTGAACGGGACCTCTCGCACCCAAAGCGAGAATCATACCCCTAGACCACCGTGGAGCCACACGTTCAAAGCCAAATATTTTTTAAAACCATCTTTTCCATAATAAATGATAAATTTATTTACTGAAAAGCCAGGTGCTAGAAAGATATATCGATTATACGCATTTAACTTCTCCGTAACGTTTAAGCTAGTACAAAACTCACAGGTGGTATTGAAAAACTTATTAACCCTACGATAGGAATTCATTTCATAAGAAACTAGCTTCTTTATACCTGGTATTGGCCGGGTATTTTATCTTTTCTATATTTTGTCAGACAAGAGAATGACTACTGGAAAATGAATAATAATGTAAACCTGAAGTATTTTTATTTCATTTCAAAAACATATGAATTGTATACAATTTAAAAAAATGCTTCAAATCTTTATATATAACTGTAAGTTTGACAATTCCGCAGTTATAAATCCAAATACTACAAAAATTTACAGGGCTTTCTTTTTAAAATAAAATCTAGATCAACTGAAAAACTTTTTCGAAATTGGATTAATATTTGTTAAGAAATTACTCAATTAGGTTTTAGGTCAATTTGGCGACTTTTTCTTAATGGGGCGAATTTTTCGTGGTTGACGTTATTTTTTACACTGTTGTACATAAACATACTAAACTCAATAAAGCAAACTAAATTCTGAATTGCAAACACCCAAAAATTTTGTTTTAATCAATAAGAAAAAATTTTTTTTGCCATTTTAACAACAAAAATGTCCAGGTTTTATTTAGACTTCTGTATCCCTAAAGGAGAATGTAGCAATTCAAAATTATTTAATTTATTTGGCAGAGTTCAAATTAAGAAGATTCTTCCCTCTCCAAAGTATTTATAGGGGTAAATTTAGAACGGATTTAAAATGGAAAAAAGAGAACGTTAGAATAAAATAAAATAACAAAATGAGAGAAAATATTTATATATAGACAGATTTCAAAAATGTTTGATAAAAACATATTTAGCATCAATATATTATGATGAATTATTCATATACAGAATAATTCCTAAGAATTAAAAATCAAATGTTATAAACATTGAAGTTAGCATTAAATCTAAACTGATCCTAATTAGCCTAAAGTGTGCACAAAATGACAGTACAGCGAGAGACCAAACCTAAACTGATCGAAATGGACAAATTATTCTGAATAAAAACATAAAGAAACCTAAGATATATTTGCATGTGTTATAGTACAACAAAGACAGAAAGCAGAAATACTATACAATATACGCTGAAATCAAAAGCAGAAATAAATCATCAACGAACCAACCATCTCTGAAAGTGAGAATTCAATATTTCATTACGAAATTCATGAATTTTGATACTTATTATTTTTCGAATTTCTGGATGTACTAATTTGATAGATGCACCTTGTATCAATGACAAAGCTAGAATAAAAAAACTCCTGATTATTCTCGAACATAAATAAAAAGTGATTTAAAAAGTATTAAATAGTTTATGATTGAAAATTTATAATGTATTAATATTGAATTCAGTGACTTTATTATTTAAATTAAATCTACTATTTGAATGGACAATATATTCTTGTAAAAATAAACACCTTCTATACTTACAATTCTCTGACAAGAATATAAAAAAAATAGATATTAAGATCTTATCTCTCTACAAAATTGTATTAAAAAGCCTTTTTTATACTTGTATTAAAAATACTTTTTACTTATTCGGATAATAAAAAAGTATTATAATAAAAAAAATTTTAGAACAATTACAAATATCTAGCAATATGATTTTAATAAAGAAAGGAGAAAAAATTCATACTGGGTTCGGCCGGGATTTGAACCCGGGACCTCTCGCACCCTAAGCGAGAATCATACCCCTAGACCACCGAACCACATTCATTCTTTTTCTTTTATAAATAACATCCATTTCTGTATCAATACCAGCACGTTTTTATGAACGTCACGAGACTTTTTAATTCCTTCTTTAAACCATTGCGCGGTGAAAAACTATTTATAACTTTTCGTTGCTTATCAACTGATAGTACTAAATTAGCTGAAAAAGGGATCTTTCATTAGAAAAGGATTTTAAAAAAAAAACAGAAATAAAATAAAAACTTTGTCACAATACTGATACAATTAATTGTGAAAATTGTAAATTACTGTTTAACTGTGAAATAGATAAGGAAATAAAAATACTTTTATTTCAGTTACATCAATAAAATATTAAATTATAAAAACAATTGCATTGTTTCACATTTT